>DWEM01001531.1:0-14011 GCA_018245935.1 Agara belti belti | reverse complement strand
CGCGCCGCGCACGCCCACCCATCTGCGGGCAACACCTCTCGCTGTATTCCTTGTATAACGTGAGTTAACACAACACACTAACAAGTGCTATGGCATTCAATATCTGAATTCCTCGTGTAGACGTTCCGCAGACTAGTGATCAAATCCGAACTGGACTATAGCACAAACGTGTCACGATATAAGAATGCAATATTTGACTAAGGCAAAAAAAGGTTTACTTAATAATTAGAACGTCCAAAACCTTTTACATTACAAATGTACTTGAATTTTCAATCACAATAAATTCACTCATTAAACAAATGAACAGATTACAAACGTCTCCCGAAACGACAATCCAAAGCTTGCGATATACAGTTTTGTATAACAGAGAGTATTATTGTATTGAGCGTACCTTAACGACCTACGTTCACGCAGCGTCCGGTCGAAGGGGATGCCTGCGGGCGCGGCTCTGCGCGCACCCACCGACATCCACGAATCGGACTCGGATCGGTTCAACCTGTAAACGGTGGAAATGTTTATTAATACATTTTCACATAACTCTAGTCGGACATGATATATGATGACCTAGACAACACAGCGGGAAACTGCTGGATCTGGCTGACCTGGACAATATAGCTCGAAACTCTAGAACCGTTTACGAGGACCAATTTCGAAATCTCGAGAATGTCATTACATTTGCAAGTGATATCATATCGGTCTAAGAGTTCCCTCTACAGTCAATCTCCGGACAAAAGTTCTAACCTCCAAATATATGTGAAGCGAAGCCAAAGCAAAGAGTTAAAGTTTACCGGATGGAGAGCCTTTCGAGAGGTCAGCGTTTTAGTTGGTTGTTCCACATAAGTATGACCTAATAAAACAAAAGTAAGTGCTGTTTACACACAGAGAGAGATGAACAAGACAACGTTGGCAAGTCCATACCTGCAAATGTACTGTCCCTTGACGGTGCTCTGCGGCTGAGGCGAGAAGGTCTGGGAGCGCTTTATCGTCGCCGGCGGGTCATCGGCGTCAGCGTTTGCTTGTTGACTTTTCCTATAAACAAGATAATTCATATTAATAAAACTTTTATAGGCACATATAATTTTGCTTTACAAATTGTAACGCAGCGCGTCAAGTGTTACAAATTTTTAATTATACGCATTTTCGTTGATAGTTTTCAATATCAGCACGCGTGAGTAGGCGTTTACTATTTGGGGGGATTTTGAGGTGTAGCTATTAACAAAAAAATATATTCAAGATCGTATAAGAGACTTTTCAAATACACTTATAAATGATATTCAAAACAAATAACCGATAAATTCTACACATTAGCGTGAAATTATAACACATATAAAAATTTTAGTTTTCTCATTGGACTATTTAAAATGAGCCTTTTCAATATCATAATTAAATTTTAAAAAATCTCAACCCAATTTTAAATATGCACATTAATTATGCAATCAACAAAAACGAAATAATAAACAATAATCATAGATACATTCACATTGTGCCGTTATTTCCATGCCATGCAAACACTTATCATGCTGTAAAAATGTAAAACTTTTAACACTCGATATACTAAAAGTCGTATTACATAATATATAGTACCACAATTCTGAGGTGTATTAATATTATATTACAGTGTTATTCTGGATATGCGGATATGTGACTTCGATGAGGTGCGGATGTGTGACTTCGTTGAGGTGCGGATTTGCTTTTTTGAATGTGTGTATATGCGGATATGTGAATTGTGAATGTGTGTGTTTTTCAAATTAGTGAAATACATAAAGGAGAAAATTAAATTAACAGGATTTAAACTTCAATAGTTAATGACCTGTATTAAATCTGTACAACGCTGTTCATAATGACAATTAATGTTATTAACGCCCGTACTTTTCATGTACCACGGATGAACTCGGATACCTGTCCAAAACCGGGAGAACAATAAGGGATAATTCACACTGTTTCACCACACTGTTCCAGTTCGGTTCGGTTAAGGCACAATTTACATGAGCAAAACATCATGTTATTAAACAACTTTCATATAACAACTACAGACAAGAAGTATTCCCAGTACCTTATACCCATGAAAGGGTTTGAATAATTATTGGTTTAACTTCACAAATCACTTTGGATCTGCTAACATGACACAGCTCCAAACATATTTCGTATACATGACTACGAGTATGAAGTGATTTTTAAGAGATCACAAATTTAAAACAAAGAATAATAATTGACGAAGCACGTCGGGTTTGTAAGAACAGAGTTACTTGGCACTCGGTGCTTTCTGCCTACCCCGTTAGGGACCTGGCGTGATAGTATAAAAAAAAAAAATCATAATAATGAATTTTAAACAATTCAAAAATTATATTTTTAAAGGTTGTTAGTAAAGTTGAAATCCTGTTAATGAGAACCACACGTTATCCATAGCACACGTGGACACAATGCAAACATACCTATAGGTACAGACTATATACATATATGTAACTGTCGGTATTTAACTAATTCTCTACGGGCGTGTCCGCTTGAGGCCGCCCGTCCGCCTCCAGTCGTTTCAAACGTTCTAAGTATCTGATGAGGAAAGTTTCAATGTTGAAATGACCTACCATTCTCTTACTACCCCCCCCCCCCCCTTTATAAATATAATTCGATTATCATTGAAATAGAATTACGAGTTTAAACATGATGGAGAAATTGGATCATGTGATCTGTCTCCTTTATAACGAGAGACACTTTGTGGATATTTAAATGTGTTATGTGATAATTGAGCTATGGGCTAGTTAAGTACATAATACATTTTATTTAAATATAAATCTTTCAAGACTGGACTGGTAGTTCTACATTTATAATCGGGAGCACCAAACATCTATGAGATATGTACAAGATATTTACAGAGTTTATTGACAGATATGATAGGAAGAAAATAAAATTAATAAATCACATATAAGTCAAGTACATTTCCAAATAGTTGCATAGGTACGTAGCTAAGTTGAAACCACCACCAAATCTAGCTATTTACAGCGGCATGACGAAAATGTCAACAAAATACATATATAGCTACTAACCAACAAACACCATAAGGATTTTACATTTTACTTTGGTTTAAATAACGGTCAAACCAGAAATTACCCCCCAATATATGCCCAATTATAGAACTAACAACTGCAACAAAATAATGCAAAGCGTCCTAATTATAGAGGGAATACATAACTTTTTGAGTATTATCATTTACTTTTTGAATATATTATTTCCCATATTTGTTTTTTTTTACAATTTCCGTACAAGTTGTTTTTAAAACAAAACAAATCCTGCATTTATCTCCTTAAAAATACAATTTTTATATAATATATATACATAAATAAATAAATAAATAAATAAATGAAACCTACCGTCGGTGTAATTGTCGTGCTCCCTCAGGACAGAAGTTGCACTCGGTGTTTGTTTCCTTTTCAGCGGTGGAAGGGTGGAGATACTCTTCTTCGAGGGCCAGTTCCTCTTCAGGGATGTAGTCTTCGAATGAATCTTCCTCTACTATCTGTATATAAAAAGACAAAAAGCTTGTCATAAACCTCAAAAAAATTACTTTCCTTATTTACTTTGCCGCTTTTTTATTTATGTCATATATCTATAATGTACCAAATTTGCATTCACAATGTATATTGGAATCAAATTATTCTTTTTGACACAATGGAAGATTTAAAAAATGGAATTTTGCTTAAATAATTTGTAGCTATGCTGCAGCTATTGAGCATAATAAATTTAAAAGTATAAAAGAATATACCACATAATATTTTGCCAAAGTATTTTGACCAAGGCAAATAGATATACATAAAAGTAATAAACAGATATCATCATATTTTTTTTGTAATAGTGACCTGATTAAGTGGCTCCCTGGACTCGTCATCATCAGAATCCGAATTGTCCACACAGTCCACGTTGCACTCAGCGCCTGTCATACTCTCTGGACCTGCATTAGAAAATAATATAGAAGTATAAAAACTTTAATAAGTAAACATCATTATCTAAAACCCTTTTTTCACTTCTAAATTTTGAATTGATCTTTCAGTATGAAATAGGGGAAAATATTATGTTATCTGTCTGACAAATGTAATATAAGACTTCTAGACATGTGTAACCCATTTTAGGATGTACATAACCTTGCATCAGGCAAATTGACCAAATGCTAGCCTATTAAATTTACTGAAGTGGAAAAAACATACCTCTATTCCTTGTGAGAGTAGAAGTCTGCGATGATATGACTGTGGACTCATCAGAGCTTTCATCTCTTCTCATGCATCTGAAGCTTAGCACGTTGTACCACTTCTGGGATACTGTGTCCGGGTCGAAATCGGCCAGACTCACTTGAGCGCAACCCTGCAACGAAAAGTGAATCTTAATATTGAGTGACATAAAACCAATTTTACTTTGTGATGGTTTGAAATCAGTTTGTAATCGCTCTCGTCCAAAAGCATTCACATGGCACTCAAGGCTTACGCCGAATACTCAAATTTGGCTAGTTATCATCATTTGAAACAAACATTGTAAAAACAATTATGTCTATATCTATATATTTCTATATCCACTTATGTCTTATAATCCTGATGTTTGAGTCTAGTAACCGCTTATCCCACCCCTACATTGGATGCACAGTTTTCAATTCTAGTTGTAATTCTCAAGCATCAACGCAGTTCTTTCAATGTAATGTTTGTATGCAGAGTGAACTTACCAGGCACTCGGCCGCAGCGAGTAGGTTGAGCTGCAGCGTGGCGGCGCGCAGGGCGCGGGGCGTGAGCGCGGCGCGCTGCACGCGGCGCCACACCAGCGTGCAGCCGCGCCACGCCAGCGCCGCGCTGCCCAGCGCCACACCGCCGCCGCCGCCCACCACTAGCGCACCGCGTACCGACCTACATGTATCCCATGTTATACAATACTTATCAAACTGTTCACCAACTTAGATATTACCTAGTTCACCTATATGTAGATCACATCAGGATTCTAGTTTGGAGTTACATAAATCTCAACATAAGGCATGTCACAACATATTCAACGATATATTTTAATAGGTAATATATTTCACGAATCTTGGATTGGTTTCGACTCTCATTCAGTGAACATAATAGATAAATCTAATTATAGTAACGTGTCGAACATATTAGCGATAATTTTTTTTAAATGAAATTTAAAGTAATTACTCAAAAATACTTACACTTCGGTCCCAATGTCAATATAAAGGGCGTGAAGGTTTCTCGCTCTGAGAATGCCTATTTCAAGTGCGCCCTCATCAGCAAAATACCGGAGTTTGATTTCTATTTGGGCGCTGTTCACTGTGAAAAGAATAATATTTTGCGATTAAGTATTACAACTGAAAGCATATTATTATAGCTAGACTTATCAAATTACGGTATGTAAAAATTGCAGTCATCTACTACAAGGTAATTAAGGTTTGTTAATTGATTTGATTTGATTTGATCTGTCATGGCCAACTTCTATGAAGTTCTATCATTCAAAAAATTATATAACTCCGTTCGGAAATCAAGCGTCACCATAGAATAAAAAAGACACAATTTTTATATATTAGCTACATTTTTACCTTTAAAATTCGGTATGATAAATTGTAATACGAAAATATTTTAATTTCAATATTGCCGTTTTTTAAGACATTTCTAATTGGTATTAGATGTTAATAATATATTTATAATTTAATTGTGATACTTTACCCGCATTAGCATCGGCTGCTTGCGCCGCCTCAAATACCCCGGAATCTCCCGCCACCGATTCGTCACTAACTGCCGCTGATACTGATCTAGTATTTGTGCCTAAAACAATGTTTCATAATGTTATATAGTCATGTAATATATATACATTATTTTGGATAAATGAAAGGTTTCTCTTTTGAAATACAGAATTATAAGATTACTTTTATTTTATCTATTAAGTGGTACACTAGCGTTTAACGGTCTTAAATAAAGTTTTCTTAGAAAGCAATTTGTATTTTTACTATGCTTTATATTGAAAAAGCAATATTTGAACTAGTATCAAAACAGATATTACCTAAATACATCCGACGTATATTATTTTAGACTAAGTAGTAATAAAATCATCTATAACAACATATTTACCACTAGATGAGGGAGTCCTAGGCGATAGTGGCGGGGGAGGTGTTTCAGATATTGGTGATAGCGGCTCGCATGGCCGCCCTGGCCCTTGTAATTGGACTGGTACTGAAACGAACAATGTTTTGTTACTATACAAAACTAGATGCCGCTGTACAATACCTTGCTATCGTTGCTAACACTAGGTGACGCTAAAAACAAAAATGGCTACAATCATTAGTGAAAATTCTCAAACAATCACTAAAAGACCCAATAAGAAGGATTTATTAATGGAACTTAATCTAAGTAGATGTAGTACAAATTTTCTTTATAAGTTATCTACGCGTATTTTTCAAAATAATAAACTCTGTGGGTGGTTTTTTTAAAAATCTATCAAATTGTCTATGGTAAATGCAGACGAAAACAGATTATATTATTTCACAATGGATTGCTAAATTGGGAAATTCTTATCAGCATCGAAATGAAATAGGTGAGCAGGTATTTCATTATCGATTACACAATCTATTATATTATAATGACCGATAAGTTCGACTATTGACACAGATAAATTACTTTATACTTTTGTAACTTCAGTTTTTATAATCCATTACAATAAACTGTAATATGATTTGATTGTCAATTATTTGAGATTAGCTGCAATGTATTGCTGAGTATTTCTAGACAATGCTTGAATCATTATTAACTTCGTTTAAAATACAACATACAATACGAGTATTGATGGAAGTAGGTGCCGAGGTAGACCAAGACTTCTACCAAATAGGTCAGATACTAGCTGATGGGGAAGTCAAGAGTATAAAGAGAGTGATGAATATAGAAGAAGCATCAGTTTTGTAAGGATAGATGGATATATTTGGCAGTCGGTGCTTTCTGTCTACCCTGTTAGAGATCTGGCGTGAGGTTATAATAATAATGATTTAAAAAAAAATTGCAATGAACTCATCATATGCGGACAGTAATAACATCGATTAAAGTTCATATTGAATTATATTTTCATTTTGCTTAACTAATGAAATTGGAGATTAACTCACTTGTCGATAATCCAGTAACTTCATTGAGTCCCGTGGCCACACCTATTCTCATTTCGGCCAGTTTTTCTTCCAATTCACGCTGCTGTCGCCTTTGCCTTTCCACCTGAAGACAAATATTTATCTATAGAACCCAACATAACAAGATTTCATGTTAAAATATGTACTAATAAAGTCACTATGTTCGGCTATTAAAGAGGTCAATGGTCCTAAGGACGGTAGTTATAATGTACATACCTGATTATAAGATGGCGGGGGTGGTGGTGGACTGGCTGATGATAAACTGCTCCTCGGAGATAGGGAAGGTTGAGATGGGGAACTACTTGTGCCTGGTGTTGCACTGTCCGCGTTGTAACTTGAGCCTCGAAGTAGCCTGTAAGCATAGATAATAAACCTCTGGTACAACAGACTAGAGAATTTCTGAAACATAGGTAGTAAAGCAACGTTCCTATTATCTTGATTGTTTAAACAAATTGTTGTTAGGAAAAAGATATTAAAAGGAGAAAAAAGCTATTAAGTTTGCATTTAATTTTACATTAATTCTATGACGTCAAAAGCTATTTGTATCATAAATAGCCTGAACAAACTGTACATAAAAATTCAACAAAATTTTATAACTTCAATTTATTAATTGCAGATATAGAATAGATTATTTAATTAACACGAAACATAAAAGTATATACTTTATATTAATATGAAAATTTATCACAGTCTCACCTTTCAACTCGTCTGTGCAAATCGACCATATCTATAGGCTTGTCAGCCTGAAAGGAACTGGCTATTTGGGGACCACCGTAGATATCCGTGAAGCTGATACCGGAGCTCAATGACCCTTTACTGCTGGCTGTAGAAAGAGAACCTAAGCTCGAACTGCTCGATACCGAGAGTGTGCTCGCTGACAGCGTTTTCAACTGACCCTCTAACGTAGTCATCGACGTAAGAGCGTCCTTCAACTGTTGGAGTAGCAGCTGCTTCTCTTCATGTAGCCTCAACCTATCCGCTATACATTTATTCGACATTTCGAACGCATTTTTCAAGTCCTGCTCTAATCTCTTGCATTCCGATTGAATGTCGCTCATCTCCTGCTTCGACCGCGTCCTCGGAGTTATACTCCTCAACTCTCGCAGTAGCTGCTCCTTTTCTTGGAATAGGAGAAGGCGGTCCTTGTCGGACTCGGCTTGTCCCGGCTGGACTTTGTCCTCCAGGTCAGCTAGCTGCTGTTGAATCTGCTGTATCCTCTTCCTAGCCTCGTCGTATTGAAGGCGAACCCGCGCCATTTCGGCCAACCTCGTGCCGATCGGCACTAAGTCGGCGCAGAGGTCTGTTTGCGAGGCGGTGCTAAGTTTCTCTTGGGGAAGACTAAGCGTCGAGAGGTCCGGCGACGCGTCACCGAGTTGCAGCCTCGTGAGGTCGTCTTTGAGCTTGGCCAACGACTGCATGAGGTCTGCCCTCTCTTTCTCGCCCGAGGTGAGTGATTTTTGGATATTCTTCAGCTCGGTCATAATAGCCTGCGCTTCGGTTATGTTGTAACATCCTTGCTGTGAGTTTAACTTTTGTTCCACTCTGAAAGCAATCGACATTATACATTAATCAATGAATGCAGTTCTAGGACTGGTTACGAGGTGCAGAACACATTGCACGTTAATTATTCTCCGTTCTCCGTATCCACGAAATCACTGTCTACATCGCTATGCAGTCTTGACTCGCAGAGATGAACGTATCTTGTAGAAATTCCAACTTTAGGCCAAAGGCCGTTTAGTGTATACTTACTCGGCAAGAGTGTCCACGCCCCGCCTCGCATTAGCCACTTCGGCCCTCGCCTGCCGCAGTTCCTTCCTGAGCTGCGCCACGCGGCCCCGCGCCTGCGTCACCTCGGCTCGCAACAGCTCGGGGTCGTGTCGCGACGTCGCCGACGTTGTCGTCATCGACGTCGTTGATGAGCATACTGCGTAAACGATTATAGTTTTAATAATAATAATAATAATAAAGAATTTGGAAAATGAAAAAAGTTCACATTGTACCTCTGGTGCTGTCCAGCACTGGCGTCATACCCGAACACCTCCATCACTATATACAACTAATTGGGTTGCCGAAGAATATATACATGACCATGCAAAAAGCAGCTATATTAAACACATGCCGGATAGTTAGGAAGTTTATGCAAGAAGACGCAGTTACGTATTAAGTCACTAAAGTCCACTTGGCTTAGGCCCGTGGTTTTTATGATAAACCGAAATTGATAGCCATATTAATTTCGAGAAAAAATTAGCTACAAGTAAGAAAAAATAATAATAATAGTCTTGTCTCCTTGGTTGACCACTGGTTAGTCGTTGAGGTTTGCAGGCGCACGGAGTGTATATGTGTATTCTCTATCACCTATGTACTATGTACTGTGTTAGTGCCAGCTTAAGACTATTTTTATATGTAAGGTGTTAGTAATTAATTTATAAATATGAATACGAATGATTAATGCTAATGTTTTGTTAACCTACATGGAAGGAGACACAATACCATCACGCTCGCTCCCGGTCAAATATCTCTGTCCCTTACATTGGATTGCATGTATTTAGAAATAGTAAAATCCTGACCTTAGCGCCCAGGCTCTTGTAATGCTCGGGACGTTTCAAATAGTCCACGAACTCCATGACTTCGATTTTCGCCTCCCGCAAGCCGGCGACGTCCTCGAACTTCACACCCTTCCCCTGGCCGCTCATTGCGTCGACTAGTGTGAACTTAGCGCGGCTGAGTTGGCTCTGAAATGATTACGTTTCACACAACCACCAATCAATACAATACAATACAATACAGAGAGCAGCGATAGCCTTGTATGTAGTTTGAAATAGAGCCTCCCGCTCCGTGGGGTCCGGGTTTTATAAATTAAATTGAAATATCACTCGCTGAAAGAAAACATCGCGAGGAAACCCGAACACTTTAGGGATGTTATAAAGTGTATAATATTTTCTGAGCTGTGTGAAGTCTACCAATCCAGTCTTACCAATCCACACTTGGTCAACATGGTGGACTAAGGCCTAAAACCCTATCACTGAAGGAGGATTCTCGGTCCAGCAGCAGTCTCTAACGGCGCGACCGCGAGGCCAGTGTGCCGACGGCGAGTTCAACAAATATATTCAACGCCAAACGCGGCGACAACCGAGAGCGAGCCGCTATAGTACTGACGTATCGAATGTGAAATTTTGTATTCCGTAACCTCCCAGCTCTCGAAAGAACCAATCACGTGCCAGAACCGTCCCCCACCGACAAGTGCCATTGTCGTTCGCACTAGCAAAATCAGTTTCCCATCACTGACACCAGGTGGCGCCGTTTTTAATTCCATACAAATTGTACATTACGCTGTCGCGAACGGGTAGAGGAAAACGCGCACTAGGCACGCAATCTACATAGAGGCACACTCACGAATCCCCCAAGACTGATGTTCATCTTCATAGACCTGGTGGAGTAGAGGAAGGACAGTATGACCGCGGCTAACAACAGAGTCGTTATCACTTTGCCGGCGACCCCGCCGTTCCTGTCGTACACGACCGGGACACCTGGAAATACACAGCGTTCCATCAGTCTGTCTGGATGTGATATATACAAATAAATAAAATTGGAGTGTCTGTTCGTAATATTAAAATAACCGGCTTTTACTAAATGCACATGTATGCATACACGGTACATATGCAAGACAAACATTTTTGTCTGTCTGTCTGTCTGTCTGTCTGTCTGTCTGTCTGTCTGTCTGTCTGTCTGTCTGTCTGTCTGTCTGTTGTTGCGGTACCTTCTTTGACTCCGAGGTTCTTCTCGGTGTCTCTCAACTTCTCCTCGAAGCGATGTACGTCGCCAACGTTCATATGATACACGCGGTGGTTCGACTGAAAAAAAAAAAAAAAAAATTATATCACATACATATGTTGGCCACATAACAAACTAGGCAGATACCAGACAAACACAAATACAAATCTGTCCTGGACGGGAATCGAACCCACGGCCGGCCCAATAGCAATCAGTCTCGAGCCGCATATTATGAGGGCAGTTAAAATAAAATTAAAATTAAACTTTTTAATTGGAATTTCGTAAAATATGTGTTCAGTTCACCTCGACGTATAACTACATATATTATTATACATACAAACCTTCCTCTTGAATCGGTCTATCTATTTAAATCCGCATCCAAATCCGTTGCGCAGTTTTAAAGATCTAAGCTTAGGTCAGACAGCGGAAAGAGACCTTGTTTTTTACAATGCAGCGAAGTGATAAGACAATTTGAATTTCAATTTGAATTTGAATTCACTTACCTTAAACGACCTTGGGCGGGAACGAATCGAGGATACTGAACGGCTAGCAAAGCGATGCGGCTCACTCGGCGTCCGAAGGAAAAGTGCGGAGCGCCGGGACGCTCGGGCACATTTATATAACCCAATACCCACATACGCAGCAGATTGCTGATAGCATTATACATTTAAATATGAATGCCCCCCATGATAATAACGTGCAAACCAAAGCGACGTTTAACATGATCCGTTTCATTTCTTTCGAGTCTTTTATCTGTCGACGGAACGGGACTCGTCTCGCAGTGAGAGGGTTGACATAATATTACTCGCGAATTGTAAGGGAACGCAGGGCGATGTCAATAAGAGGTGGTCAATTCTCTAGGTAAACATTATCTGTGCTCGAGAGCGTCCGGTTGGATAGTTTTTTTTTTTTTTATTTGAACACCAGTTGCGCGCCGGGGGGCTGAATAAAAATATCCTATGTTGATATTTTCCAGGGTTCAGAGTATCCCCATACGAAATTTCATTGGCGGCCAAACGATTCGGCGTAACGGACAGTCACTTTGCATGTATTATATATATAATACATGTAAAGTAACTCTAACACACATATATATATATATATTCTTGCTTCAAATTCTTGCGTTATTTATTAGTATGTAGCGATATCACAAAAGGGAGCGGCCCGGTCGCCTAGGGTACCGGTCCGCGTAGCGCACATCGGTCTTACCTTTTTGCCCTTGATGATGGCACCTTCGTGGAGGATAATTGTGACCACTTCGAGGTCCGGCCGCACAATCAGCTCGCTCACCTCGCCCTTCGAGAGCATTAAATACACGAACTCGTTCCACGAGACGTAGCGGACCAACTGAAATCAAGGGGGCGCGTTTTATAGTAGTGGTACACCAGTTGACACCGCGACAAAAATAAAATTTCAGCTTCTCGCTCCTAAGGATCCGATCCTGGCACGTACGCTCATCAATGATAACGATCAAAACCGAGTTTGCCAAACAATCAAAGCACGAAAGGAGGAAAACCGAACACAACTCGGATACAGATAAACAATCGACTACAATATCTTCGCTTTTATCTAGATACCTATAACACTTAAGGACTTTTAGAAAAAAACAAATTGTATTTGAATATAATATGTACTTGCAGGCAGTATAGCGTTAAGCGGCACGGTGTTTTCGCAACAGACTTCTTACCAACTGAGACGCGGTGTGGCGCCACTGCGCAGATGTGATAACAAAAATAGACATTCTATCGAATATGGCGAGCCGTTCAAATTAAGAGGACAATTCTTTGAGTGAATGCGCAAAGTGCGACAAGGCCGCCAGCGACTACTCCGACTTCTTTTTCAAGGGACCTACTCCAAACGAGGTACAGTAGATGTGAATAATAATAATAATAATGATAATAATAATAATAATAATCAATTCTTAACACTTGTCGTATAGTACGCAAAGTTCTATCCACAAATGACTGAAATAACTGACGCAGCTGACTGACCTCCCTATATAAACCCCCAGATACACTTGGTCACTGACCCGTGTATATCTGGTTCTCTACCCCAGTAATGGGAGGATAAGGAAAAATGTAAAACAATACTAGTAATAATAATAATGATGATTGTTAACTGCGCAGTGAGCATGATGGAGGACGGCAACGGCAACCAGACCGTGAAGTGCGTGGGCACGTACAAGCCGAGCGCCGCGCAGCTGCCGGCGCAGGTG
Source organism: Agara belti belti (assembly GCA_018245935.1). Classification (NCBI taxonomy): domain Eukaryota; kingdom Metazoa; phylum Arthropoda; class Insecta; order Lepidoptera; family Hesperiidae; genus Agara; species Agara belti. Next base: position 890 of record DWEM01001531.1, on the reverse strand, counting down.
TCGCCCATCATAGTCAACAAGCCGGTACCCGTAAGTCACCGAGCGCTCAGCTCTCATCGGAGCTTTTAACATAATGGAATTTCCGTGTAACATCTTGTTTCACAGTAAGGCTAGTTGCATAGGCGCCGACAACGTTACTTTCAGGGAATTGCATATATATATATGGTACACTGTGTTACGCTTGCAAAATTAGGTATTAACATTACTTAGATCAGTAAAGAATGTGTATCTCAATTAATTTTTTTCTCAAATCACTACATACTAGTATAAAACAAAGTCGCTTTCCGCTGTCTGTCCCTAATCCCTATGTATGCTTAGATCTTTAAAACTACTTAGATCTTTAAAACGTATTTTGATGCGGTTTTTTTAATAGATAGAGTGATTCAAGAGGAAGGTTTATATGTATAATAACATGTGTATAATAAACTAAACGCACATCTTACAAAATTCTACCTTCAAAGGGAATTGCGGGGGCGGGTCGGGACGAAGTCGCTGGCAAAACCTAGTATTAATATATGTAAACGTAATTTTAATGACAGAGGGATACAGGCACAGCCTCTGCGGGTGGCTATGGGAAGTTAAGAATAACAGTTAATAGTGATTCTATACTTTTCAGGTCATGAATAACGAAGATATAGCGACGAAGAAAGTAGTGACCTCTGGTGGCTACCTGATCGTGGGGGGCTCGGGCGCCGGCGCGGGCTCGCTCGTAGCGCCCGCAAGACGGACACAGACTATGCAATACTTCTCCTGAGATACGGCTCACTATATAGACTTGACATCGGACGAAGAGGACCACATATACGTTTACTTATAATACTTATAATAGAGGCGTCTCTTTGCTTGCAGTGTTTCGAAGTGATCGATGAAAGTGTTTCAGTGTTTCCGTT
>DWEM01001530.1:0-14011 GCA_018245935.1 Agara belti belti | reverse complement strand
TGTATAATTAACTTTTAATTTTATTCATCAACAAGTACGATAAGGCCTCATTCCAAGATCTTTTACGATTTCCCAAAAATCGTCTTTTTTGAGTTAAGTCAGTATTCCAATAAGCATGCGATATGTTCGATCATACTGATCACGGTAGGTAAGCATATACCTATCTGAAATACTCGTATCTACCTGAAACCTGAGACCATTGAATTTTTATTAATGTTTCCACATGCACAAGCCCTTTCGAATAAAACCATTTTACGGATTTCGGATCTTTTTATTGACCTCATACATTTTCAGTACGGCGATCAGCTCGCAATCATTTTAAAACATTCCCGAATGCCACAAAGGATTCGGGTCAAACGTATAAAGCCTTTATTGACGCATCGATTGTCGGCCGTGTCACAGCGCCTACAAGTCATGGCGGGTAATTTCTGTTTCAAAATAATAAAGTAATTTAACAGTACATGTAGTACTTTGATATAATATCTATTAAAACGTCTGGTAAGCGAATATGCTGAGACACGAGGAGCACCAGTTTAGTACGCAAGGTTAGCGTTGAATATGAAGAAAAAACACTTAAAAAATATATAAAACTAATTATGTTTTTAAGATTAAAAATACTGTATGAACCCTATAATAATATCTGGGGACAATTCCACACATGGCTATCTGATTCCAAATTAGGCAATTTAATACTGTGTTATGGTAGCCGGACGGATCATAAACACACATACCTACATACGATATACTACTTATATAGATTTTTTTATTACGACCAGACACAGAACAAACAAATGTGCTCATCACACCAATGTTTGTCTTGGGTGGGAATCGAACCCACGACCTCCGGTTTTGTAGTCAGGGTCCCTACCCATTCGACCACGAATGTTACTTCACATCGGGCACATGCCCACTTGTCACTGCTAAATGTTAAACATTTTCAAACTATACATTTTCAGTTATTACACCTTTATTAAAATTTTTATGTTAACTATGATCTGAAAAAAAGTTCTTTTATACGATTTAAAGGTCGTAAATTTCGCCGTAATAATGAAATATGTAGAAGGAAATAAAACTTCCGATACCGATTTGAAGAGAACCTCGCAGTTTTTCCAGTTAACGTGAACTGTACACAAGAAACAAAAACTAAGAGAGCAAATAAATGGGAGGGACCAAATTGTTTTCTCGTTCATTGTGGCAAACTCTCAACATTGTAATTACGACGAACGGGTTCAACTACAAAAGAAGTTTCGACATAGAACGACTAACGGGCGAGAACGGAAGCCGCATCGACAAGCATCGTGAGCTGCAAATATTCGTCTATAGATCGGCAATTCACTTACTTTGCCTTGAATATTAAATTTGCAACATAATTGTCTGTGTTGAGAATTTTTGAAAAAATGCATTTGGTACCTACGGTTTTGCGGTTTTACGGTTTTGAATTCTTTCAACTTTGTCCACGTAATCTTGGGCTATATAACGTGAAACAGAATTGTTTTTACTCAGCGTGGATCGTTAATGAAAAACATTACGAGAGCATTATGCAAAACTTGGTTACGCCGCGTTTATCTTCAGTGTACAATTTACGCGTGTTTAAGCTATTTGTTCACTACATTACTGCATGTAGCTGTTTACAAGCGCCGCTGGGAAATTTGCCTCTGTTGCATTATTTAATGACGCAATTTGAACGCACTTCATTGTTACGTTTATCGTCGCAAAACATTATTATTCATTGTATTTTTATTATTTTATCACGTATTAAACACGTATGTTTATGTTGTTTACTCAAATATTATAATTTATACGATGTTTGTGTTACTATGATAATAATAACGCAAAAATAAATGTTAGTCTCGAAACCGAGACAACCAACTCCGCATGGTTAATTGTATCAGGCTTTAGTTTTCGGAAATCCGTGTTATCAAATTATGCTAATGCTATTTTGCAACAATCCACGAATATTGTCAAATATTCCGAATTGTAGCAAAATAACATTACCAAGGGGTTTGATCAAACAAGATTAATGATGAAATGTATTACTTTGCAACCCTCATATCATAAATACCTGAAATATTAAGCCGTAACTTTTAGTCATATTACCTATCGATCTCAGTCATAAACTTGCGTAAAATTACTTTGTGAGAATTCCTCACCGTCCAATGAATTATAAATATATGTTTGGTTAACATTTATTTTCTATATCTTCCCGTAAGTACTGGAGGAGAGTTTCTTAGGTCGTGTCTTAACCGTATGAATAAATGTTATTTTAATCAACATTTTACGATATGAATCTTGGTGGGGTTTTCATGGTTCATTCACCGTATACCAAATCGTTTAACATTTCTATAATTAAATGTTTGCTTAGAGATAGGTACTTCTATTCGCTCTATGTAAATCTTAGTTGAAATGTAACAGATGCGTCCAACTATGAACCAAGACGACTTTGTTTAAGACTAGTGTAAATTCGTGTAAATATTCAATTCAAGCGAAATATTCTAAACGGACAGGCATTTATTTACTTTTAGTGAATTGTATAATAAATTCCTTGGGAGACGGTAGCAAAAGCAAATAGAGGTTTTGATCAATTTATGTATTACACGATCTGAGAAAGAAATACTTTAAATACGAGAATATTCGCTTTCAAGCAATCCGATATTTTGATTGTTTCATATAATTTATCAATAACCGTACAATACGTATTTAAAACCTCGGTTGACAATACTTAATCTATATTTATCGTAATTGGTCATGTAAAGTTTTTCATGAGTGCGAGAAGCGGTCTTCGGAAAGCTTCGTCGCTACCACGAACGTGGTAGGAAGACTAGGTCAAGAGTGTTTCTAAGAGACACAAGCTTGTATAACCATTTTGGATAGAACAAACAAAAGCAATTTCTCAGATCCGTAACCGGTCGAAATCTCTGTCTACCTCTATGGATAATAAACGTTACTGGAAAGCTATAACTTCAATTAACGGTAATATTAGGTTAGGTACTGTGAACTCGGCATACTTTGTCTTCTACGCTTTTCAAACGACGTCAACGCTAGCATATTTAACTAAATTAAACCTTCTAGTGCAATTTGTCCCAGATTAATTTCTCTTTGTTGCAGATTAAAATGTACACTGTTCAAAGCAACACATCGACCCCGATGTATGATGAAAACTCCACAGACAGCAGCTACACGCCGTACGAAGAACGACTGGAGACCTACGTGGTGCCAGTGCTGTTCGCCATCATATTCATTGTGGGGGTTTTGGGGAATGGCACGCTAGTTATCGTTTACGTCAGACACAGGGGCATGAGAAACGCGCCCAACACGTAAGTCTTCTTCACTCTTATTCCAATTTTAAAAAACGCATCCAACTTGGAAAAATACCAGAAATTGAACCTCTACCTACAAAGTCGAAGTTATATATGTACATACGTAGCTATCACAGTAGGCACTAGGCTGTTTAGTATGGCAGAATTGGTTTACGAAAACGAATCCAGTGCTATATCTTTTCTTCTCCGATCACAAATGCAATAACTTTTAACGTTATTGATTGAACCACTCCCCACGATGCAGTAAACACTTACGATAAGACGTTTCTGTAAAACGTAACGCGTAACTTCAAAGTGAATATGTACATATGTATATTCCTTTGCGTTACGTATTTCTGCCGCAAAATAATTCCCAACAGAGCACCGGAAATTCAAGAGGGTATCATTACATCGGAAATATTTTGCGGCTTTATCTCGGAATAACGTAACATTTCCCACACAAAGATCACTTGCGCTCCGCATAAAATAAACATTCCTGATCATTTTTATCAGATAAATTCATAAGTATCGTTTGAAGCCCCTTGATCCGCGTTGAAATGCCTGCAGGGTAACATGCGAAATTGTTATTCTTACTTTTTTTGTAAAAGCATGGAATAATATTTTGATATAATCATAAGGCTCTCACGCTGAATACATCTATGTAATTGAAATTGGTATTAGAATAATAAATATGGAAGTTATGCATTATCGTATTAAACTAAAATATATTCTAATAAAGTACACATTTGCCAATAAGTTTTCATTTGGTCTCCTATTTATTTCGTGGGTGGTTTCTAAAGCTAAAGGGGTTTATTAGGTTAAATATATTTGGGATAAATAATAAAACAAATAACGAGACTTCTTTATTGTCCTGTTATTTTTTTAAAGACATTAAAATAACAAAATTGGTTATTTTATAAATTTAAATAGTAATATTTATAAGGCATTAACAACAAATAATATGCACTGTGAACTGTTTTTGACACTGATATTGTTTTCCAGATACATATTCTCTCTCGCTTTGGCTGATCTTCTTGTCATCCTCATCTGCGTGCCGTTCGTCTCTATTATCTACACTTTGGAATCGTGGCCCTGGGGCGAAGCGATTTGCCGGATATCAGAGGCCGGCAAGGATATCAGCATTGGGGTGTCAGTGTTCACTCTGACAGCGCTTTCGGCTGAGCGATACTGCGCGATTGTTAATCCATTTAGGAAGTTGCAGGTATGTTCTATAAAATGAAACGGAGTAGTATGGCATAACGGAAGTTTTGAAACGTCATATGCGGGATATTATAGTAAGAGTTTGTTATGCCATTCAGAACCTAAGAAAATTAAAACTACACTTTGAATGCTTAGAGTACCTTACCATAAGTAGAGCGTGGATACGTATTTTCAAAAATGAAGAATATCTAATGTTGGTAATTAAGCATTACGTAAGGTTATAAAAAATGTAAATTTGAATAATATTTTGTCAATGATACGTACAAGTTGGGTTTTTTTATTCAGCCGTTGAAAACCCCGGTCATAGCTAGGAGCGCCATGGGCGCCGCTCGTGAAGAAAAATTGTCACTAACAATCAGTACATAAGTAATGTTTAAATAGAAACATTACGATATGTCATAAGAAATGCCGCAAAAAATTTGGTTCTATACAGTTGATTAAAATTACTGTAACAAGTATAAAACATATTTGTGTAAATAAATACGAGTGGCAAATTTGATCTCTCTTAGCTGAAAACAATTTGATTATTTGCCGATATCTGTAATCCGGTTTTTTTTATTTTCGCTTATAGCCTTCAAATTAGCCTTTGTACTACAGCTTCGAGAAATTCCATTAAGCTCTGCTGTCATTTGTTATTTCTATTCTTGTTATTGTTTCTGTTTGTTTTCTGATCGTTTCATCACTTTCCGTGTAATTAAATTGAAAAATTTTCCCTTATGTTGTTTTGTTTGCATACGTAATGTGATAAATTCCTATCAATATTTTCCTTTATGCCATTGTACATGAAATATGAGACAAATATTTTTGCTGTTAAACTAGTATCATCTTATTGACTTGTGAATTATTATCACGCGTTGCTTTCGTCAAATATTAGTTACATGTTGGAGAACTTTGTTCAAGATTTTTATTTTAAATTACTAAGGATACCCTATACTATGCGTATCAAAGGCACAGATCTGTCGCTAACAAATCTCAAGGGCAAACATAATTGCGTTGTCTGCAAATTAGCGTGCGCGTTGAATTGGTTTTAAGACTTATAAGAAGCGCTAGAGACTTGTTAGACTTGTTCTTCTAGAAGTGTAGAACTGAGACATTGTTAATTTTACTCAATCAATGTTCACTTATTTTCTTAAAGATTTTTTCATTTAGTTATAACATAGCATTATGTAACTAATAATAAAAATTTAACACATATTTCAGTTATATTCAATTTAAATATTTGAGACATAAAACGACGATAAATATGTACCACCTGCTTTACTGAAACGAATCATTTAATTAACTACATACTAAACCACAGCGAAATATCGCGTAATTTAAGTAGACACTCACGGTGCCTAATGAGCGGAATCAAGTTGAAGACAAGAGTAATACTGATTGATTGCTCATTCCGTAACTAAATTACGACGAAGTCACCGCTAGGGTGACAAAACTATCTAGCGGAAATGTTAGATATATAGTGCTTGCGGAATTTCCTGTAAAATTACTAGCTGAAGTAGTTACTTAAAACAGTTGTTTTATTTTACATTTCATAATTTACTGCACTGACATTCCACATACAATGTATTGGGTAACTATTAAATTGAATAGAGTGGGTCGCGTTGAGTTTAGGAGTTCCTCGGGCTAGTACGTGCATGTTAATTAGCACGGTGTTAACTGTTGAGCTTTATAAAGCACGTAGTTCGTAAATTGGTGAGAACTTTGGAATTCAATAGGTATCGCGCTTCCCGCTTGATCTACTCACTTCGAACCCTCATTTAATTCAGTTACTCTGCTATGTAATTGAGATGGCCTTTTAGAGTAAGTTTCGAACGTTCCTTTCCTATACAAGCTCACATCATTTGTGAGTGGTGGTGGTGTTTTAAGGATATTTAATTTATTTACTATTTCCTAATCACTGCGTTTGTTTCAGCTTCGGAAACTGCCGCTTGTATGCGTGGCAGTTATCTGGGCGGCAGCTCTTGTATTCGCAGCGCCTGCAATGATATTCTCGAATACTGTAACGGCTAATCTATCGCACAATATCACCATTGTATATTGCACACCTTACCCTCAGGGCTGGACACATTATCCAAAGTAAGTACACAGTAAACATTTAACTATAACCGGAGATGAAGTGCTTCTATCTATCCACAAAATTGAAAATACTATAATGGTTTTCTCTTTGAATTACCAGTAAAATGGTTGTATGTTCGCAATGCGTGGTATTTAAAAAATGCCAGCAATTTCGTTCAGGCGTTTCAGCTACTCTTATACAATAGTTTACCGCATTCCAACTAAATGTATTTTAGTTTAGCCTTTCTACTGTAATCATTAACAATTTGTGGAATTTACAATTAAACTTTGTGGGAACAATGAATATGTAAATATACAGTTTATCGGCTGTGTGGTTACCATAATTCTGCGTAATTTGATGACAATACGTTTTGTTATTATTTTTTCTTTATTTTTTATTCATTGTTTTACTTTGGAGATAAAATATGTTAACCGCGTATTAACGGTGAATTTCTGTTATAGATGGATGACGTTAGCTAAAGCGATAGTCTATTACGCGCTGCCACTTCTGGTGATCGCGTTTTTCTACTCGCTGATGGCGCAACGGCTTCTCGCCAGTACCAGAGAGATGCCGGGCGCTCTGCACGCTGGCCAAGGGGAAGCACAAGCGAAGGCCAGAAAGAGTGTGGCTTGCATGGTTCTCATATTTGTCATCGGTAAGAATCACATCATCAAGATGAATTGATAATTTATACTTGCTTCGAGAAATTACTTAATAATATTTGGATGGACACAAATATAAAAAGGGGGCTTGGAAATCATAATGACTCTTAAAAATAAAAAGAATATCTACACGTATTTTTTTTAGTTATTCAATAGTTATTAATTAATAATGTAGTTAGTTAATTTCATAACATTTATTTCACGTGTGCACTAGCGCGAATCGCACGATTTTATTTCATATAAGCTATTTGTTGATATTGATCGCGCGAAATCTGGCTTTGACACGAGAAGTCGTCGTTACGTGTCTGAATGGAAGCTTTTTCTGAAAAAAATATTTTCATTTCCGCGACAAATGGGCCGTGAATGTTCTTTCAAAATACACAGCTTTGATACCTAGCTACGCGTGGAGCTCTATTATTGAGCGTAAACAGAGATGAACCGATTTTGTTTTGAAAAACAAAAATTCTTCTTAGGTTTTGGGCGCACTCATAATTGTTTTGACAAAACTTTTCTTATACAAAATATACAAAAATATTCTTTCTACAAATAGACTCCAGAACAAAAACATTTCCTTTTATTAATCTAAATGTTATCGTTGCAAGTAATTGTCTCTAATCCTGGCACTGCGAACTGGAATAATTGAAAGAGTGTAAATAATAGTCTCACTCTTTAGTGTAAATAATAAACAATATCCCGTAAAATACCGTTCCAAGCGAGCCAGATGAGAAGGATTGTCAAAAGATCTTATTACTTGGCCAAGGAAATTCTTGTAGCGGATTTTGGCGGCGTTCCAAGTAATTCTTTGCCGTTGGATAAACGTTTTAATGAATTCCGCTATCAACAACAATGATGATGGTTTTGTGAACGTGTTTTATTTGTCCAGATGTGAAACCAGTGACCCGTGTAAATAGCAATCTTACGTTAGAAAGTAATATTTCAATAAAATAAAAAAAACCTTTTTTTTTATTAACGTCATATCTAAGGCTTATAGTCAAGATGATTCATATAATGCATGTTGTTCCAGTATTTTTCATCTGCTTCCTGCCGTACCACGCTTTCGAATTGTGGTTCCACCTGTCGCCCACCGCCCAAGCGGATTACAACGACTGGACTAACGCTCTGAGAATAGTCGGTTTCTGCCTTAGGTGAGTATTCCGTTACTAAGTCACACGTGAAATACGCACACGAACATAAATATTATTTTAATACGCTTTTATTAGCTTCATTTGTAACTATATCAGGAAGTCTTACAATCAAAATGTACTCCCTTCCTACGGTCCGATTTGTCTGAATACATTTATATTATAAAAATAAGTAAGAGATCAAAATAAGGAATGCAAAATTGAAAAACAAGAAGTTAAAAAAATACGCTTTTAATACAATTCAAAGTTTAGAGAATAATTTTGGAAATAAGAAAATGTGAAAAGCATGGTGTGTCCTTACATTATACTCTTGCAATAAGCTTGAGTCCGAAAGCTACTAAAGACCTGCCTGGAATATTTGATGTCAATTACTCCACCTAACGAACCCACAACGACTTCACAGTGAGGTTCACTAATTACTGGACTAATCATACTGTGCTAATCATACTGTTATGGCAATAATATTAATGCAATTCAATTCTTCACCAGTTTCCTCAACTCTTGCGTGAACCCGGTGGCTCTGTACTGCGTTAGTGGCGTGTTCCGGCAGCACTTCAACAGATACCTGTGCTGCCGACGCGGCACTCTCCACCCCACCTGCAGCTCTCGCCTCTCCCGGACTGCTATCTGCGAAACCTCCTTCAGAAGCACCCACCGACACCGCTGCAATAGGTGCGTTCTCAGGGCTACTAACCATTTTATGGTTTCATGGTTTGTTGTATATTGTGTGTGTGTTTATTATCGTTTTAATAAAAACGCGTAATTTCTAAATCGTCTAGAAATTCATTGGCTCTATGCTGATTAAGTGTACTCAATTGAAATTTAACTGAAATACGCGTAGTGTCAAGTACAAATTTGATTTTACTAGAGAGTACTTACAATCGCCATTGAGCGCTGTTACGAGCACAATTTCTGTACAAATAGGCGCTAGTAAAATGAAATACTCCCGGGAAATCCATTGATTCTGCTCGTTTTGAATTTAGGACAGAGATTCAAATTTCAATGGAGGCTTTGACGTATCAATTTACCCGCAACATTCGGGCATGCACTGAAATTCCACGTGTGATTTGTACCAGTCAACTATTCCAGTATATGCAATATTTGGAAGCAGATGAGATCTACACTGGGCACATTACGCGCTCAATATCACTTTTTATTTCCGTTAAAGTATCGTTAATTGTACTCAAAAAAGTTTTCTGAATTGCATGTGCTATTTTAGAGGATTTATGAATCAAGAGTTTTTTTACGATTTGTAATCGATGGGACCGAATTCAGGGTCCATCATCGTAAGGACCACGTCCGTAACAATATCTCCTGCAACACTACATTAGTTTGTTATATATCGGCTTAAAGAATATCATTAGTAGCAGGACAAGTGGCATTCTAAATTTGTCTTAAAACCGTTACAAATAAAATGAAAAGTGCCCCAAATTGATGTTGTATTTTACAAACGCAAGTGCTTGGTTTTCAAAAGTGATAGCGTATTCTTTTTCATTGTGCAGAAATATATGTATATATAATAAATGCTCTCGAAGTTAGTCTTAATAAGGAAAGTTCGTCCCTAACAGAAGGGGAGGCGGGGGAAACTCGGAACCTCATTTATCATTTAAGCATAATCGCATTAATACGTTCATACATTATTGCTCAAAGTTGTTTAATGTGAATTTCATGACTTTAAATTGCTATAACCCCAATGGGATGAACTTTAATCATCAACTATAACTAGTGCAGAGACTCCGGCAATAACAATCAACTATGTAAGGAATTTGTTTCACTACCACTTAGTTGACAAGAAGATAGAAAAACAACGTAGTATTTGAACAGCTTTGAGACTGTTTAGATTTAGAAGGATAGCCTTCATATGATTCTCGGTTTTAATACACGAGTGATAATAAAATTAATAAATTACATTTAATAACAATTTATGCTTAGACAAATGAAAGTCGTTTATTTATTTTTTGTACTTTACTATGCTTTATTTGTTCTCCTATATATATAATTTACTTGTCCACAGTGAGACACTCGTAAACTGAAGTAAAGTTTAAACAGCTTGCTATTGCTACAATGCCATTTTCCATTATATACGATTCTCGTTAGTATTGTTGTGCTTTGATTTATCATAACAGGAACTATTCGTTTCTTCACCAACCGCAGATCTACTTTTAGCGACTTTTATGTTAAAATTATACGAAAAATGAAACAATAAAAACAAATGCTTTCTTGTTTCTAACGCTTTGTAAAATAAATACCAAAACGATTCACACAAAGAGATAATTTATATCAATCTCATTAATAAAACAAAGGAGCTATCAAATTGAGAAAGTTTGGGCGCGCCTTTTGATCTTCGGCCCAATCGTTTGCTTTGAGGGTTGTGCAACTATTATCACGGGCTTACTAATTATGTTAACATTTATATTACAAATATAATGGAACTATCAAATGTGGCAGAAATTGTAACGTTTGAAAGCTTTTAATAATAAACCTTTTCTTTCTTTGTTTTCAATGAAAACCTTTCCATAACTTTTTAATAACCGATAGCATCAATGTTTTTTTTTTATATAGTTATTATCATTCCTCTGTCTGTTCGCAGCTGAGTTGAGGTCGACGCAAATACATATGACATACATTTACATATTTAGCTGTAATTTTACAACCGGCCGCCTGCCTGGCGTCAGCACCCATTCGATTATTATCTGTGCCTCTACCTCTACCGTACCTTTAGTAATTTATTTATTACACAATACACTAAAACACTTGTAGTTTTCGATATTAAATATTATAGCAAAGTGTCCCAGCGCAGCAATGTTACATGATTGGACCAAAAAAACGGATAAACATTACAAAAAAATAGCTTAATAAAAAAACAACAAGAACGAGACTTTTTTCTAATTCTTTAATCTTTGTCACTGTAATGCGATCGGCCCATAAACACATCGCATGCTTATTGGAATACTGACTTAACTCAAAAAAGACGATTTTTAGGAAATCGCAAAAGAAGATCCTGCAATGAGGCCTTATCGTACTTGTTGATTAATAAAATTAAAACTAAATTATTGATTAATTATAAGTGCTAGTATTTTGTACATTTGATTAACTATCTATTAGATCACAGTAAAAAAGATCTCTGTATCTGTACGTAACTAAATTTTAACTTACCTCTTAATGAGACAGTGTTCCATTAAGCACGCGATTATATTCGACTGGTACTCATTATTGGTATTACATAATAAGAAAAGTGAAAAAGTTCAAAGGTTCTTGTTTGATAACGATGACTGAGTATAAAATTTCACTTTTATCCGGGTAATATCGCATCGTTTATCGTGGTTTTCGATTATGTTATTTTTATCATATCACACATGAACGATTAGACGTACAATAAATATGCCAAAGCGGATCAGGCTACCTCAATCGCTTATTAACTGATCGATAAGGTACACCGATTTGAGGTAGTGGAGAAATAAAGAAAATGGCGTTCCTTGGAAAAGTTTACAAGTGGGAGAAGCAGGAAAACTACGAAGAATTCGCTAATACTTATGGTAAATTATTATATTGGCATTATAATTAATGACCGTATTAATAAAGACGATTTATTAATAATAATAATAGGATTGAAATTCTTGTGCAATCCAGATTGACATCGTATTAGTTGCTAAGTTATATTAAAAATTGTAAGTTATATTATTATATTAATAAAATTATTGCTAAGTTACCTAACCTTACAAAAAAGTTGATATTCAATGAAATATAATGATAATGTTAAAAGATAAGTTACTTTCGGAATTTGTAATATCGCTTTAACAATTCTAGTTCCGGTACTATTAATAATGTTTAATTTTAGATATCCCTGAGGATAAAAAGACAATAATCATCAACTACAAAGCCGATCAGAAGTACGTGAAAGAGGGTGACACGTATACTCAGTATCTCTTGTTTAACGGCGAAGAGAGGACAACGACTTTCAAGAGTGGAGAGGAGTTCGAAAGAAGCTTAAGTAGTGTACCAGTGAGTATTAATAAATAGGTATAAATGTGTTCATTTTTAAATAATCGATTCAGGGTTTAAACCTAATTGAAAAAACCGCAAAACCAACAGTCCTCGTACTTCATTTGCTTTCTGTAAGTTTTGCTTTAGACTTCGATTTGATTAGTACTATTTGTTTTTAGGTTAAAAACGTGTTCACCGTTGATGGCAACACAATCACGCAAGTTATCAAATCCGGGGACAACCACAATATTATCACCACTATTAAAAAAGTATTTACCGATGACAAATTAGAAGAGGTGAGATAATTTATAACTATCATGACTATACAAAGATGTTGCTATTGCTGTATGATATCACCAGTAGAACTTAGAACTTTAAAACCGAAGTGAATAGGCTTTAAGGAGTGCGTAATCGATCTTAGAACGCATCTTCACTTTCAATTAGTTGCAATCATGGCCAATTGATAACCTATCATATAAAATAATTGCAAATTAAGCTATTGTGAAGCATGGGCTTGAGCTTACGAAACTGAGGGGTAGATAAATAAATAAAACAAAAAGATGATGATAATAAAAGAAACATTTATGCAGGCAATACGTAGTCAGGCGTTATTTTGATCCCCTGATTTCAACTTAACAAAATTGCTACATGCAATATGTACGAAATTACATTTGCAGCTTATTTTCATCACCATTCTAATTATACAATTTTATATAATGACAGCTGTAACTGCTCTATGTCGTCAAACACATTTCCAATTAAGCTTTTATCTACTTGTCTTTTCAGACCGCTACAAACACCAAATCTTCTGTCGTAGCCAAGAGGTACTACAGTGTTTAGCATTATATTTAAGAAGACAACAATACTTTTATTGGCAATTTAGTGTTTGATATGCAAAAATAACATTAGCATTCGATGAGATGTTTTCATTTCTGTTTGTATCTAGGCACATTTGTAAGAAGCATAGATAATAAATAAATTTAAGAAATACACTAAGCCTTACTATTCTTTAAGCCACAGACGGGCGATGCAGGAATACTAAAATACCTTTACATTTTTAACTAAATTTGAATTCTTAAACCTAACTACATGCTATGTTCAAAGTGTGAACAAATTAAATCTAATACCCAACTAGATGTTCGAAGTATGAACAACTTATCTCTAATGCTTAAAACGGAGTGCAGCGGCGCTCGTGGGAACGGCTCAGGTCCACAAATCCGCTGCGTCAGCGCTTGATGACGATGGAGAGCGATGAGCGATATGCCACATATGTAACACACACGACAATTTGATTGTAACATACCTAACAGACCTTTCGATAAACCAGAAAGTGAAATTCGACACATTCAAAAACAAAATAAATAAATACTTAGTAAGTACAGAAAATATGACAACTTCATGTTAAGTATACTTAATTTAATAGACATAAAAGTACCTATTGCACAACAAAATTTTATTTTAGATAAGTAACTAAGTATTTATCTTTTTAAGCGCACTTTATATGGTACCTGCATACAATGATAATAATTTTGTCATCGTTAACTTATCAGTTGTTTGTCACTATGGCATAGGCTGGGCCTTTGATTGATGATCTATACAGTATATATTAAACAGGATGGTGACTGATTGACTGACCCGGAGATCAATACG
>DWEM01001529.1:0-14012 GCA_018245935.1 Agara belti belti | reverse complement strand
ATGTCACGTTGAGGTTTAGTCCGTCCACGCGCAATGTTACCGAAGTTCGATTGTGCATCAGTGACGACGGCGTGAAATTTGTGACGGTGTTGTTATCGATGAGCAGCTCCTGTCTTCCCATTGCTGAAATAATTTCCATTTCAACCGAGAATCCGAAGAACGCCCCTTTGCTCACGGTTGTAACTGTATTGTTTCTAAATGTCACGGGCCCTCTCGTCGTGATGTGGAATGCGTCCCCATCTAAAGTTACTATATTATTATTCTCTATTAAAACTCTCTTTGGTGAACTGACAAGAAATGTCAAACTAGACAAATATTTAACGGTGACTCCCTCCATTCGGAACAGATTAGTCACTTCTACATCCGACAAAAACCTGCTCGGCAACGTTTTCATGACGCCACCGCGCAACAAGAAATTTAAGGTCGTAAACTTCTTGAAGGCTTGTATTTCTATGTTATCGAAAACATTGTTTGTAAGCTCTACGTTCTTAACGCCGGTGAGGCTGGAGAACGCGAACGGTTTGAGGTTATTTATCGTACTGTCGCTTATTACAATATCGTTGACGCGTCCTTGGATCGCATGTGAAGAAATTTCATTTATCGTACTCTTGTTAATTATTATTCTAATACCGGGATTCATATCACTGTCACGAGTGAAAGGTGACCATGCTAGTGCACGTTCGTTTATAACCACATGGCTTACGTTTCTAATTTCTATCGCCCGTAAATGAATTAGACTTCTCACGGAGTCTTGAAGAAAATGGACCCTCGAGCATCCATCAATAATGATGCCCGTGGCTGTTGAAGGTATCCTGTACGCACCGTCAGGCCTTAGGGTCACCTCCTGGGAACGAATATTACATAATTTGTAATAAGATATTGAGACCACAATTTCAGTACATGTAGGTATTATTTAAGGTTACGTCACTTCAACGGATGCGTAGGAAGTAAAGGCCAATGCGACCTGACTCAAAAGACATTTAATCTTGGACTCATGAAATTTATAAATCTTGTGACCAACCTTAGATATTGAAATAAATACAACCATGTAATTCAAAGGAAAATTTATTTATATTCTATACCCCGTTTAAAAAAATGTCTCACGAACATAATTGAAAAGAATGAGTCCGTACTTATTTATTGATAGGTATTTGATATACGTTCATGTAATATACATACAGGTATATGATATAGCAAAGTTTTACAGTTTTAGAACTTATCAATCATTTTTAACGATCTACAAAGACACATTTGAATTAATCGATGGCTTGTTGACATCGTTACACGTCTTCATATTATAATCACGGCCATATTTCAAGAAGAGTTTGTTTACTTACTCACGCAATATACCTAATTACAATGATGGAAATATATAATCCGATATCTGAAAGTTCTAGAATGTTGAACGCATAAAATGTTGTGATTATGATCCTACTTAAAGTGGTGACTTCTGTTCCGAAATGAAACCGGCCTTTTTCCGCTTCACAAAGCTTTAATCCTTGTCGACCATTAGATTCATCGGTCATATAATAATATGAATTACCTTAAAATCCAGAGTACAGCTGCAAATGACTCTCGTGAAAGAGTCACAACGGCACGCCTCGTCCTCGCAGATCGTGGGCGTGATGCCCTGCGCCGAGGAGCGTGCGTGCAGCGCCAACAGTATCAGCCACCACGTTGCCCAACGCATGCTCGGCTGCTACGTGATTCACGTCACCATTTCATATGATTATTTCATCTAGAACAATGTAGAATGTACTTTACCGATCCTTATCGAGGCACCTAAAATGTAATACACGGAATAACGTCAGCTATTGTCTTCCTGTTTCTGTCTGTTGCTCCCGTTCTACATAATTATCACAGAATTCGCTGTCGCAATATTGTTTTCAAGTACATATAAATTGAAGCATAATTTCGAGTGTGTTCACACATGCATAAACTTGCTGTAATTCCACAGATTTGTATTTAAGCGGTAGTCGTGACAGGATGAAATAATATATAATTTCACCACGAAGTGGCGAGGAATTCCATATTGTATCTTATCACTAATACATAAGCGATCAGTTATATGGAATCATACTAGTGAAAATGGCGAAACTCAAGTTTTAATTAAATATGTTTGTAACGTATTACATACTAAGATGATAAAACGTATTTAAGCAGAAGATAACCATTTGAGTTCGTTATCTAACTTTTTTATTTTAACAAATGTCTTTATCATACTAGCGATCCATCGATATTAAACTCTTAAATCTAATAGGTACAAACAATAGGTGCGAACCAATGTAACAGGCAAGACAGTACGAAATAATCATAAATTATTTTCACCTACCTGTGCTTGTCGAGATAGTATTGTGCCTATTATAGGAATATCAGTAAAAGTATAATTTAAATTTCCACTTTTAATGCCGCACTGATTTTATAAATATCACAGAAAGGGAACAAAGCAAATGAAACAATATATTTTTTTCAAATAATTTTTCTGAAAGCTGGCGTTCACGAGGCGGTCATTTATCGATGTGAGTCAACTCAGTATAGTCTGTTATCGAGGCTCGTTATCAGATAGCTACATATGTAGGTGCTGGTCGTCGTACGTACCTCTCCGAAGTAACTCATGCCTGTGTGAATTTAGCAAGGCTATCGGAGTAGATAGCGCACTCTTTCAGATATTCACTGTGTTGATAACCTCTATTTTTGTTTTTAATTAATTCCTTTATTTAAGCAGACACAAATTGAATTCTCCGACAGTCTCCCGAGAAATATATTTGGAAGTTTTGACTTACTTCTGTTTTTTGTCGATGAAAACATAAGAATGTTTCGTCTGCGGTATGCTTTTGAGTACTGTTTCAAATAAAGAATGAAGTAAAAATAAAATAAAATTACACTTGAACCGGTACGTACATGAAATTAGTCATTCACGATATGGTCTGATAAATTTTGATTCCTAAGTTATCTCACCGGCAGTGTAGGACATAATATAACGTAGAACCTCACGTTATAAATAACACGGTTCTGCTGTCCGTCATGGAGTAGTGCGTCATGTATCACATCCAGATCTGAAGAAGCTCGGTGATTCATGCTATGTTAACGTGCATTGCCTACCTACGAGTAAACAACTTTTGGAAATTTGCCCGCGTCCAGATCATGTTAGAATTTCTTATAAACAATAATAATTGCCCACTTATAATACTCGAAGTTTGTTAGAACAAAGAAAAACTATATATAAGCGGAGTTATTATACATTTTTGTGCCCGTTCAATGCTAATAAATGGATACAATGTCGTAATAGTAGCGCTAGTGCAATGTCTAGCTTACATTCCTTAACCTCCAACCGCACCCCCCTGGTCACGGTTGTGATATTTGTGTGAACAAGAATGCATTTCAATAAGAGAAGTGTATCCTTGACGCGTCTGCTGGATATGCTAATTACAACTCTGCTCGTAGCTATTTTGGAGTTTTAAAGATACTATTGGGTTTTATGTACGCGGTGCGCGAGATCTCCGCGCTCGTGGAATTTGCGTTATGATTTATTTTTAAAGTCTGAGTGCGCTTTGTGTATAAGTATCTAATCTTGTGTATAGGTAACTAATCGATCCATATGAACGTTTGACTTTCTCTTTCATATATATTTGGAGAAGTTTTATAGCAACGCCTCTTACATATTTTTATTTCTTTCTAAATAATAATAATTGCCAGCAACTAATCGCTAATTGATTAGCGCGTCAGATAATTATATTATAATATACGTATGTTATATTAATAATGTAGACCTTAAGTTATATGGTTAACTTCATAAAGGAAACAATTATTTTATGACAGATTTTCATTTCAAATGATTCATAATAGAGTGAATAACATAGGAAAATGTTTGTTCGTATTGTTCAGAGAATTTTCGTTCGCGAACTACCGCTAACAAGAGAGGTTAACGCTTTGAAATTAAAATAAACAATCGATTAGGATACATTTCTACAGACAGGAACATATGTATATACATTGTAGATAACTTTAAATGACAATTTATAGTTTATTTAGAGGTAGGTATCCAAGGTAGGTAAAATTCTGTCGATGTGATATTATTTGGTAAACATGCTTGTTTGTATCATTAATATTCATTCTATCTCGCGAAACGAAAACGATTATATTAGGATTTGACGGATATTCTCCACGACGTACTATGTCATGCGAGTAACATAAGACATCATGATTACGTCATCGGTGTGAAATAATGTATATTTTGGTATCGTAAGGTACTCGTAAGACTTGCTAAGTAAAACAATGTGTGCTCGCTTAGATTTGTGGCTCAATATGGTACAGTGTATCATTTGTATCCTATTGTATCCATTAACCTACTGAAAATGAATGAACCGGTAAACGCATCTCTGAACATCAAAAATGTTATGAGCATCGTTAAAGTGAATTGCGTGCGCCCACCACAATGAAATGTATCGAAGGCGAGGAATATTACGCTGACCGGCTGGCAGTTAAAGGTGTATGACTGTACGGTACAAATATTTTCAGTTTTGTTGCGCTATTTTTTTATACAGTACAGTACTCATTACCTTTATAGTGATCTCTAATTCCTACTTAACTCCAATCTTTTAGTCACTATGACAATAGTGAATTTCTAAATTGTTATTTCAATAACATCTCATTGAAATCGGATTGAACGTATATATGTATTTTTCGCCTGAAAAGAAAACAATAAAAATAGTTATTGAATTTAATTATTTGAATATGTAGATTAACGTACATTCAATTCGAAATTAAATGGATTTGTTACATAACAAAAACATTGAATCTCGTCCTGCTGGATTAATTTCTAATAAACGAAGGAGGTAGTAGGTTTTTTTTAAAAAACAATCTGGAGTAACCAAATGCAGCCGACTTCTAATATAGCGCAAATATTTCCATACTTTCAATAACAAGTAATTAATTTTTCTTTAATGCAACTGTCAAAAGCGTTTATGATTTTAACATCGAGCATTCAATGTAGCTCTTGTAATACTGCTTTTATTTCTCATTCTCTAACAATATATCAGATACATAGTAAGACTATTGAATTGCATTGATTTTTGATAAGAACGTTTGTTAGCGGTACGGTAGGTAGCCGAGTACTATTATTATTCATCGCGCTGATGGCTACTTCGCTAAAGCTCAACAAGTCCTTTTGTATTGTGTAGAGTTCTATTTCTTTCATAGAATTTTAAAAGAAATAGCTGCTATTTGCAGAGGAATAAATGCAATTTATCTTTCATTTGAGATGACCTATCGGAGCACTCTAGACACTTAAAGCGATTGTTAGGTTAAGTGTGTTCGCTCACCATTGATATTATAGATTTTTTATTGTTTTAGAACTGAGTTGCTTCACTTAATTGCTTGTTTATAAATGCGTGTAATTAAATTATGATGATTCTTTGTTATTGAATGGTAACTCTATTGGAAATTATTTAGTTATATTTTACTAATAAAGCAATTAAAACACTACAATAGATTCTGTTCACCTGAAAAATAAAACCAAATACATCGGCTGCTTATAAAATTACTACGGCCTTAAATGCTAGTAGCGTTAATTATTATATATTGATTTAAAATATAAACTTTGTAACGCCAGCTACATCTTACTGTTATATCAAAGACTTATTGTATTTCTTTATTATTGGTCTCAAACAAGGTAAATACTCGTAATATGTATCTGCGTATACACGCATTGATATTGCAAATCTAGAACACAATACGTCTCGCTTCGCTCCGTTGAAATAATATTAAGTTAACGTGGAACGCGCTTACGGGAGCACGAACGCTAGCTGGCGATACCTAGCGCTGGTGTAATTATTTTATAAATGCACAATTAAAATAGATCTTATTTCAACTTTGTTTATAGGATATAATATCTACCTGCAAACTGAATGATCCGTATACTTTATTAATGTTGTATGCAATTTACTTGTATATGTTTCCAGTATGGTCTAGGTACATAAAGGTACAAAGTGAATAATATGGTTTCCTTGTAGACATACTGTTCGTTGTCTGGCACACTGATTATCATATTATTAGATAAACATATATACATTTATACAGTGGCGTTGCGATAAATATATATAAATCTAGACTCGTATTTATTTTACAAAGTTTAAGTATGATTTAGTTCTTACTAGGTGTAGCTGTAAATGTATTGTTATATAATGACATACCTCGGCAATATGAAATTTACGCCAATATTTTAACGATCCTCTCAGTGCACTCTCAATCGCCCTAAGTTACGTACATATTAATACAGACAAATTTCATTTATTATTTCTTAACTTTCTTGCCAAAAATTCTTGTAGCCAGTCAGGCTTCGAAAAGTTATTTGTTTTGTAACTTACTAGCTTTGTTCTTTTGGAATGCTTAGATACCAACTCGTTTTGGAGAGTATTATAAATTCCTAGTCGTATTATATTTATTTATTTTTGACCTCGAATACAGATTTATACTAAGGTGTTATTAGTGATACAAAACGAGTGAATGGAACAGCAGGACGTTTAAATTAATTTCTCAGAATTCGCAACACTGCTATGATAAGACGGAATTCAGTTTTATGAAACGCGTTCTTTAAAAAACTTTCTTAGTAGCGAATTGCTTTGAGAGAAATTCATATTTGTATCCTCGCTTTCATTTATTACTATTTGAATGAAAAGCGGAAAATGTTTTAGTTAAATTATCTTTCTATACTATACGTACCTACACTACACCTACTATTACCAGAAAAGGTTTATACTATACTTTATTTGCTACCATATTTAAGTCTGGTCAAATTAGTTTGGCGAGATATAGGAATTAGATAATGAAAGCGATTCATATATTGCAGACACCAATTTGGATAGCGTATGGATACGGATTAATTGAATTAAGAAAAAATCTTTTTCTAATTATGTGAACAGTCAACGATATTGTAATTCATGTTTTTTGTTTATATTGTCATAAGTAATTATACCAATTCAATCCAAGTATACTCTTGTAAATGTTGTAAGAGACGATTTTTCGTATTAGGTGTTTTACGTGTATAATTGTGACGTCAGATTTCACCCCCCTCTCCCGCACCGCTCCGCGGGAACCCACCTAGTTAAAGAGCTACACGTATAATAATGTTTGTAATGTTTTCGCACTTGTCTTATTCATAGCTAAGTTTTTCCCTTCCTGTTGCTCATTCAATGTTTTGTTACGCAGTTATCATCCAAGTGACCGCTCGACCTCAGGGATGACTAGTAGTGATTATTGAATTAACCTTTAACTCACAGCTTCCTGACGAAGACGCCTGCGTTATGGAAACTATCCTTTATAATTACGCCAAATCAAAATGTTTACTTGCGACATTATTCATTTTGTATTACACACCTACCTACATGATTTTGAATATTGGAATAATTATGCAATATAAAGTATACAATATAATAGTACAATTTAAATTGAAACGATTTTTAAATTGCGTTGCATTGATTACACTTAATATAATGTTTTTAGTTAAAATTACGGAATTTGAGTCGGGTAAAATAAGAAACAGTTAAAATACCTAACTAACTTCTATAGCTATTTAACTCAATAATAGTCTCTTGAAGTCCATTCCATTTGTAATGCACACCGGCAATACATACCTTGTCTAAACAATAATCACGATAAGAACGGTTCACAACGAATCATTCACTTAGATAGTTTCTTAATAGTGTAAACATAGAAATGTTTACACTAACAGTCAATTCCTAAAAGTAATCTTGGAAGGTATGAGGTATCGAGTTACGTACGGTGCGACCGAGTCTCTGTTTGCAATGTAACAGCACTTATGGGACGCGATGCTTGCACGCTTTGGTTTAGACCACAAGCGAAGCCGCCCTTGTACAGATCATGCTATTGTCGTCTTTACCACTTGGATGTTAGGTCCCTTGTGCGGCGTACAGATGAAGTTGCCGCAACGAATATGATTTGATATTTAAAAGAAAATTGTGCTTGTCCTCCCTAATCAGATGGTGGCGCTATGTGGCTCCGTGTTGCAACGTAAAGCAGTTTTGTTCTGTGTGTACGTATTGCAAAATGACACACGAGTGAACGTATATTCCAGCAATGTTGTGTATTTTCGCTCTAGTCAGCAAATTTATCCTGTATGTGTGGGCAAATTGCAAATATACGAGTATGTTACATGTGTAGGGCAATAGACATATATTTTCCATAGCGTTCAATAACATATAATACTTTTATTTGTGCGAAAAAATATTATTTAACGGATATCTAGTGTTTTATATTTTGTATTATAGTTATTATAATTAACTGACGAGTTGAGTATTGCACATAAAAAAAATTTACAACCAGCGCCTCTACCTAAGAAATATCACAACTTCTAAATATTGTTATTACAAGGTTCTCTTGGTGAAAATTTTCTAATATTAAATATCATTGGCATGACATACCACTATACGCGATTGCTGACATATTGTGGTTACGTATTCATATGTCCAGTAACCTCTTAAATGCGGTTCTTATTTACGTAGATATTTACGTATATTTCATAGTAATTAACTACATAACTGCTATTCTCTAAAGTGCAATAGCAATGGCAACACGAAAGATTTAACGCCGTGAAGTAATGAATCTTGATAATCTTTATTACGAGTAGGTACGTGTACCTACATATGTACGTTGAACAATTTATAATATTTTCAAGAGGCGCGTGCTCTGCAACTAACTTTGATCGGACGCCAAGTCGATAAGCAATACCGACGTTTCGTCTTGTTTAGTGTATTAGGTTATGTCAAAAAAAATGGGAAATATTAATACAGACCTCTAGAGCGAGCACGTAGTAGTAGCGTAAATATCATAAAAAATATGAAGCACCCATACACCGAAGTCAACGAGAATCACCAATGTTAAAGAGTCGTGCACATAACGTCATTGTGTGTTGTTCGATAACAATTTTATGAAAACTAAGATCGTACATTCGGTAACTGCGTCTTGATATTTATTAATCGCGCACCGCGAGAACAATGCATGCGTCGGCTCGATTCCCGCGCACGCGACTGAGCAGCCTGGCCACTGAACAGCGCTCGCGCGCCTCGCGAGCGCCGTCCGTCCGACCTTCACAGCCTTGTAGGTACTGATTTGCTTGCTTTAGCACCATGTGCTTGAGGCTCTCTTATTCTAACCCCTAAACAATTAAAGTAATTCACACCGGACTAGATAGGCGATCTAGACAAAAATATAAACATTTACCAGTTTTTATATGATATATATAACATTTTTTTTGTGATTGACTTACAACTTTACATAACATATAAACATATAGCGGAGCTATTAAATAAACTTGAGCGCCTCAATAACGAGTGCTTATTTGTATTTGTTCATTATGGACTTCGAAGATATGACCATATTTCAGAATTTCGTATAACTCTCAAGCGGCTCCCTATTCGCCTTCGCCGGAATACTCGTTTTCTTTATGATTCGTACTGTGTTCTATTTAAATCTACCTCTCTTTTCTTCCTCGTTTCGATTGTTTAGTGTGTCGCGGTGACTCCAATTGTAAACTATCATACGTCACTCCTCTCGATCTGCACCACAGTGTATTACGCTAATAAGCTTCGTGCTCAGTTGTTGGGACTCCTGACAACTGATTTCGACCTAATAACCTTCTTCCTTTATTGATTATAAATCATTACCTTATATGGGTAGACTTACGGCTATTTGGTTGATACATTTCCTTCACACATTTTTATTTGCGGCGAAGTGGCAAGAAAATATTAACTATGTTGAAATCGATTTAATTGTACTCGATATATTCTTTTGAGCTTCTGATTTTTTAATGTTTTCGGTTGAAAGTCGAAAGTTTGTTCGTGAAAAGTGTTTACTACATAATGAGCATATGATTTGTTATATTTGCAAGTGTCTTTTATTTTGCTTTAGTTAGTGAACTTAAATTTTCAGTCTCCAATTTAATTTGTTAATTAAACTCGAAAAATTCGGATGAAATTATTTATTGGATTACGAAACTCTATTTTTTTTAATGCAAAATCTCAAACTGTTGTAAGTTATAAACTTTAAAGGTGGGTGGGTATATTATTGAATTTGCTCAGTCTCCGTCGTCTCCAATGTGTTTCACTGATAAGCTGTGTTCTAATTACACTACAGACTTATAATGTAATCTCTCAAGTATTACTGCAGCCACAATCTTACTGGAATTTTTAACGTGTTTCTATATAATTTTATGAGAAACGAAATGATATAGGAATATAGGACCTAAGTCTACATTGTACCTACTTTATAACCACGATGATGGTGATGATATCGATGACCCAACACTCGATCTTCTTGAACTGATTCGTTTCGTTCGCAAACGTTACAATACCTACAACTAGTAACAAAACAATAATTTTTAAATATTAATTTAAATTCTTTTGAATATCTTACGAAAACATTAGAACCAAGCTATTTTAAAATTGAGAAAGTTACCTAATTCAACCAAAGTCGATTATAGTTAGTGTGTTTGAACACTAGAATAAGCAAGCATAATTTCTCATATACATATGTAACTAAATGAACGAAGTTCACGTCGGGATCAGTTACCCCGCCATAATAGAGATGTTGTCCAGGTTTCCGATAAAGTAACTCTGTTTCAAAGCTGCCGATATGTTTACGCAAGAATTGTAGGTGTTTATTTATTTGATTCCGTGTTACAACCCGCAGCGAGTCCGACCGCGGGCTACCGAGCGCGATAAAATGCTATAGTGTTGAGCGCAGCTTTAATTACTTTAACGTAGCTAAGTTACGAGTGGAATTAATAATGTACGCCCACGGTTTAATGATACCTGCACTAGTGTGCTCAGCCCCCCGAGCTTTGTTTGTTTACTTCGTCACAGCCCTTAAATACAGTTGGTGAGTTTAAGTGGAAAATTTCATATAACAGTTCGATTTAAGATTGCGTATATTGTAAAAATTATACCCGAATACATTTTTATGTAAGTAGTATGTCTAATAGACATTTTTCTCATAAATTCCATATTGCTTACGCAATCTAAAGCCGGCTACTATTAAACTCTTAACAGCTCTGGAATCTTCTCTTATCTCTGCCCTATCGTGTGGTACCTTTCCAAATTACCTATACAGCCTCGTATTAGTAGAATATCAATATAATAATTCTAGGAATTAGGACGCCTCGCAATAAGAAAATAATTCTTATAATTTTTTTTTGTGTTTACGCTCAGAAATCCGAATCCATCCACTAATTAACATTATCGTATTTCACGATAATTGATATGATATTATACTTGTTGCCTACTGTAAGAACTGCTCCATAAAGTGTACATATATGTACCTATGTATGTGTTTACCCAATCTAACGAACTATTAGATCCGTAGCAGGTGATCTGTTCGTAGCAAGAATTCTTCGTTTGCATTTATAATAGTGAAAAAGCAATTCAAAAGTTGTCAATTATATGAAATATTTAATCTATTTTTATAATGCGATTAAGTATCAAAGTTTCTCCACTAATCTAAGATTGGAATACGAAGACATAGTCGTTGCATCTATTTCGAACTGAGCAATGTTTGCTTTTGCCTATTGGGTAGAGGCTTTCGTAGGCTATCGGCCTGTACGATAGACAAAACTGAATCAAAGCAGTGATCTACCCGACTTAACCACCGGAATAACAATCAACAGCCGGTGAGCTTATTTAATGTATGAAAATTGCAAAAATAGCCGACAATCAATAAGATTGATTCCGAACATTGAATATACGACAGTATAAATTGAATATCTAGACATTCATCTGTGGCAATAAATATACATATATTCATATGTACCAAAAATAAAAGTTTTTATACTAATATTATATTGTTAGTGTAGTGTCCCTAGAAATAAAAACAACGTTGATGCTTCAACATTTATTTAACTTATGACTTAATAATAAGGACCACGAAGGTCTCTCGTCATATATTTGAAATAGAATACAATTATACTACTTAATACATTTTGTATTTGAGATATTGTGATTTGTAATTTTCAGTATAATACTATTAAGTGGAGTCGATGGACGACAAGCTACTCTATCTATTCATGGTGCAGATTTTTTCTACTTATAAGCTTATAACTGTTGCAACGTTTGCATTGCGGATATTAAATAAACAATTTAACAGTAACAACTGGAAATAGGAAGATGCAGAAAACATTATATTACATTCTATTTCTATACTACATAGTTCCCAAGTTCCAGGTACATTCGGTACTTGATTGTTTAATAAAATGATACATTCTACAACAAAATAGGAAATATCACTTAAATTTCGACTCACAAAAACAACAACATTGGATTTAACATCATGCTGAAAATTAACACTCACGATAACTAACACATTATTTTGGTAATGTCTAAAAGAGAAAGATCTAATACATCTCAATTTACAACTTCATAATGATAAAAATAAATAGGATCCGAAACTCACTAACCTTTGGACGCAAGTTAGGTAAATCAATATACAATATTAGAGTACTGTGCTACACATTAAAAGAAACACCAACAATACTTAAAATGCAATGATTACAATTCTTATTAGTGTCTTTTCCATTTATTACAAGAAGGTAACTGCTATTTGGTATTCCATAAGTTTGATTAAATACTATAATTTAAATCTAGATACATCATTTAATAAAAGCTAAAAATTAGCGTGCAAATAAAGGCAGTGCAGTCGAATTATATATTAAAAATTAATTAACGTTTCTAATAAAGTGGCACATCAAGTTTCGTGGAATTTAAGATTAAATTATCAGACTTAAATTATATACAAATAAACATACAACATGTCTGGCATGACACACTCACTCATATTTGAATAACTATGTTAAAAGTAAAATAAACAAAATTAATATCACAGCAAAAGAAACAATGAAGCGGGAATTCCGCGTAAGCAGTACGCCTCTCCTGCGTCTTAAATCTTTACGCAAGTAAATAGAGGAATTCCAGGTCATTTGTTAAATCAGAGTACAACGCGATAAGTTGATTGCATTGCGCGACGTCGTTATTGGATTCAAAGTACATCGAAACCGACGATCGATCTCAATCAAGCCTGTCCGAGGGACCCTCACCAGCATCCATGGAAGGTTTCTGGGGTAGAGGCCGGTTAATCATTTTTCCCGAGGGGCTGCTATTTGCACCAGTATCCATTTTTTCGCGAACTGCTCGAAGGTAGGGTCCTCGAGGAATACCTGGTTCGGTTACAACGTCCGGAACAGCGCCCACCGTCGGCATTTTCTCTTTATCATAATTGATTATTTCAGCGTAAAGATGCACAGCGAAATCCTTGGGTTCAAAATATTCATTGGCTAGCGCTGTTCGTCGGTGGTAAGGCGAGAGTGGCAAAAGGCTTTCGATAGATGGTGTCTTAGTTCCAATACTCTTCATTTGTTTTTTGTTTTTACCGAATCTCGCAATGGTGTTCTCAAAGGGCAGCTCGTATATGTTATCTACAGCCCTCGCCACATGAAGCTTAGGACTCGAATTATCTTCAAATCTTATAAGATCGTACAAATGTTCAATCAGTTCACGTGCCTCCATGTAATTTTCAGGGTCTTCGAGTTTTACTTTTAAGTTTTCTAGCAGCTCCCTTGTTAATTCTTCGGGCAAAGTTTGTGTTATTTTATCAGCCACAGCTACAAAATCAATGTTGTTTGACTGTTGATTGGATGACACCGGCTCTTGAACAGCATTTTGTGTCCTAGGTTCATTTAAGCGTTGTTGTTCGGAATATTCAACAACGGCAAGTTGCGACATTGTCCTAGTGTTATCTGGATTATTACGTCGGCATAATATATTGGTACAAAAAGCTCCACAAGATGCGTTGCAAGACATTATGGCATTCTTTATTTTTGTACATTGACCTCGACGTTTCATCCACCTTATTAAACTTATTATCATGACGATCATTACGCACCCTAGGGCCGTTACTATTACAATGCCAATCACTTTTCTGTCGCGTTTGTTTAAACCTGTTTCTTCATT
>DWEM01001528.1:0-14015 GCA_018245935.1 Agara belti belti | reverse complement strand
TCGCCGATGTCCATGGGCGGCAGCGGCCACTCGTGACTGCTGCCAGCTCGTTCACTACTCTCATAATAAAAAAAAAAAAAAAAAAAAAAAAAAAAGATGTAATCCGTGTAATAACTTACTATGTACATTATTTTTTGTTTATTGTTTTCGTTGTATTTTGTCTTTTGTTTTTTGTTGTAATTTGTGTGTTGACCGTTACGGAACGGTATGGTCGCTCTGCGACAAAGTCCTTTAATAAATTTAAAAAAAAGAACATACTATGTACATGTATATTTCTATCTACTAATATGCATTTGAATGTTTGTTCTGCGTATACCGAGTGTCATTAACTAGATCATGAAAACAAATAGATGAATTGCAAACAACCGCTTACTGTTAAAATGATTACGGGGCCCAGCCTTACAATAGCCCCTTCATCGAGCAACTTCTGGAAAATGGCGTCTTTTTCAACCACCAAAATATATTTCGCCGGCGATTTAAATTCTTGAATACCGTTTATATCTTGCGGTAACAATGTGCCTCAGAGACAAAAAAAATTAACACATAATTACATGTTACATAAATCGACATCCAAAAACGTTTCATACAAATGTAATATGTGTTGACTTGAACTTTACAATATGTCTTCAATAAACACGGTACTTACCACCCGCTGTCATACAATCAATCAAACTTCCATCTCTACATTTTATTACCAGGGAACCCGCAACCAGGCCCTTCGCAGTGGCGACGACACCTAAGTTCCAAGGTGGAGTCTCCAAAATGCAACACACGTCCCTTACAGCAACATCTAGATTGCTTTGATTACGGAATCTCGTCACGTTTTGATAGAATAGCTCCCTACGAACGGTTACAGTATTTAAATGAGATAGAATCTTAACAGTTAACATTTAATTTGATTTATCTTCAATGTATAAAAATAAAGTTTCGATTACCGTCTAGTCACCGTAAAATTTTTAATGAGTAGCTCATGAACTTTGCTCAAAACAAAAACAATGGCATTAAATCTAGACCTGTCGCGGCTGTTTGAGTATAGTATTGTCGTCTTCTTAGCGTCGTTGAAGGCCTTTAATGTTACTCTGCAATATCATAATATGGCAAATGATTATAGGTAAACCGCTATAAGCTCGACCCTCCCGATCGATGGTTATAGATGCCTTTGTTATTCACAATTACTGACGATAATAAAAAAAATACCTGTCTAAATCATAAATGCAATTATTCCATTGTCGTTGATTTCTTAAAATCAATTTTGGAGTATCGCTAGTGTCAGCATTTAGGTTTATTTGTTCTAAAATACCTTCGACTTTCTTGATTATACTTTTCTTCTGATCATATACCACAGGCAAAGCTAATTGTGATTCCTTTGAAATTTCTGTATTGAATAAAACGATGTTATTGTTTTCAGTCGTGTGAAAATATATATGTATACAAAAATTTGCAACCTTTTTCTGTACTAGATTCCTTCAAAAGTTGTTGAACTTCACAAAAATCTAGCTTACGTCCAGGCAATAACAGATTAGACAAATGTTCCTTGCGCTCATTACTGTAAAGTTTGTTTACTGCTTCCACAAATTTTTGGTCCTGCTTGAAAACAGACACCGGATTTGCTTTCACGTCTTTAGCCAATGTCAATAGTTCTTTACACGTGAAGTCCATTCTAAAAAAATTGATGTCTTAAACAACCTTCAAAACGACTATAATTGAGAAACAAATCCGATGGATTTCCATAATAATGAACCACCGGCAAAAGTTGTGATGATCCCTACCTACCTAGTGGCGAGATGTTTATCAACCGCTAACAATAACACCGTCACAAAACGGAGCTCGTAAAGGGCCAGGAAACAAAAGGTCGGATCCTCGAACGTTTTTACGAAGTTGTGCGAAGGAGCAAACGGGACGAATTCATCGTCGGTGGCGCATCCGACTCGCGCGCTCTGAAAAAATGACACAATAGATATAATCGGGAGATAGTCCACGCAGGCGTCTCGAGAAGCAGATGACACGGCGTGACGACCGCACAAAAGGCGTGAAGTGACGTCATAATGGCCTCGAATTATCGCTCCCTCTTGTCTCCGATAAATATTTAACAGCAGCTCCGTTTTTGTCCTTCTTCTTCGGCAGGAGATCATAAATTACCGGGTTACGGCAGACAAATGATGCGGACCGTTACCGCAGCGCTTTGTTATACATGACATATTGCAACGAGGCGATGTTTATGTCTTATTATGGAGTCTGATTTGAAATATGGTTTGACTGCAGAGTTCTCCGTAAGGTGCCTATGTTTATACTTGTATTTTTTTTTAATTAATAAAATACACTTTATGATCGGCACTTTATGAAAAAAAAAAGAATAACCTATACAAAAATATTTACATTTGCCGCAGATACTTCATATGTTTTCGGTCGATATCTAAGAAATCTAAATCTGAACTCAGTAACTGTACCCTGTTAGTAGGGTAAATTTACACTTGAGGTGTGAGAAAGTAACTCTGTAAAAGAGTTCCCATTGCCAGTCCGCGAGGCACCCCGGACCGCCTCGATAGCATCAGCGGGTGACAGCCCGCACAAATACCATACAAATTGCTCGATGGCTCCTTCAAATTGATTGTTGCAATTATTCGGCGAACCCTTTCGCGATACTGCGACCACGGGAAGGTGAGAAATGTTTTATCTATCGGCCGATCTCCGAGCGAGAACTCTTTGACGTTGGTGTGAGGCAACAATCGAACAATACGGCCGGGAGGTCACCGCGGGATGGCTCCCGTTTGTTCGCCGTTATTTTTTGTCACGATCTCAACACAATTAAAGTCATCGCGATAACGTTGCCGTTTTCTTTTCCACGTTCACGATTAGATTTTTGTATTTATGAGTTGAGATATCAAAAATTCTTCACCGCTATAACAATTTTGTGGCGTAGATGGTGGCATATTCACGAAATGATTTATTTGAAACGTGGACGTAACAATTGTTTGAATCCGTATTAACCAAATTCCCACAAAATCCACCTCTCAAGCGGTCATCGGTGCGGAAATAAAAGTAGCATTTATTAAATAGAAATAAAACACTGGTCACAATGTGCGTGCAGCGAGTGGCGGCGTCGCAGCCGCAGGGCGTCGCGCCACAATGGGCCAGCATCGCGCTATCTCGATGGACGATACGTTGCCGCCTAATTGACTGCTCAAACGTTATTTTAATACTTTGTTATTGAATTTGTGTTAGGGCGCACGAAGTTTAGACAACTATATTCTGTCAAAACTCTATAGCTGCGCGTATTTCATTGAAATGAAATTTAAAAAAAAACTGGAAGTAATTAAGGTGTTAGAAAACAT
Source organism: Agara belti belti (assembly GCA_018245935.1). Taxonomy (NCBI): domain Eukaryota; kingdom Metazoa; phylum Arthropoda; class Insecta; order Lepidoptera; family Hesperiidae; genus Agara; species Agara belti. Next base: position 10,683 of record DWEM01001528.1, on the reverse strand, counting down.
CCGTAACAGGAAATAAATGACATTAAAGTTGTTCAGTTACTCGCCCACGAAAGCCGTTACAATTATTATTCCATTCTTGAAATTTCAAATGACCATGATACGGAATCAATTCATAATAAGAACTCAAAAGCGCTAATTAAATAGCATGTACATAAATGGTATGTATATGAAAAACTAATTAAATAGCATATATTTATATGGATCCCGTCCTATTATGTAAATTCCAAACTATAACTACAAAATTGTAAAACAGTATTTGTGTAACGATCATTTCTAAGTAGAGCTATCAGTATTATTGATTGCTCTACAGCGGTTACACGAATTGTTTCAAATGTACAAAAAGAAAGTAATTTAAAAGAAATATCAATTCGTACTTAAGTGTATCTGAATGAGGCCCACATTCTCGCCATCTCTGCGTAGATTTGCAACATTTTCTCACGTGGAGTGGCTACTTCGCTTTATGAACTAAACAATAGCGGAAGTAAGTCCACGAATACGACTGTTTGTTCCTCGAGTGGGCTCCAGTACTGGGGGCACTGACGCTTGCGTTTCATTATTGTTTCTTGTGTAAATGATCATACCATTACATTGTTGTTACATGGGAATGTAATATAAAAAAATAAGTTACATAAATTTCATATTTCTACGTGTTACATTTATGTTAACATTTACCTACATAAGAATTTGCAGTACTTACGAAATTTTATACATCTTCAAGATGTATTACGAGTTTAGAAGTTCAACAGTATATCATTATAACTGTCATACAAAGGACATAAACGCGCTGATGTTAGCAATCAAAACGGTATTATAGTTGAGGTGACCAAAAATTCATAGCACGGTATAGCTAATCATTGCACGTTCGAAAGTTGAAAATGTTATACATTAGATTATAATTAGAGTCAGTCCTTCTGGCTGGCAGACGTTCGTAACGCCTCTGGTGTTGCCAATATCCATAAGCAACGATGACTATATTCATTAGAGTACTATTTCGCCGTTTGCCGGTTTTGGTTAGCTTATGCGAGAAAAAAATGATAGAGTCCAAAATGAATAGCACCGTGACCCCAAATTTGGCAGTGGAGTGGCGTCCCGTCGCGAGCCGGCATCGCGTACCGCTTTCCCACTCCACTCCACCCCGCAATATGCTTCTGGATTTACATGTTACAAAGCGACTGTCACACATTAAACTTTATAATTACGCAATCCATTAGATTTATAGCCGAAAAACAATAGTGCTCGAGGGCATTTAACCCCTTTGTTTAATGCAGACGCTTCGTCGACGAAGTGCGTTGATCATTTAGGGGGGTAATTAATAGGAACTTTCTCATAGAATGAAAGAGATTTCGCGCAATTATAAATGTTTTGTGATTCGATATGAATAAAAAACAATACAATAGCTGCGTGTATCTTTCATAGATAAAATTGTATGATTGTGTTTAATTTGTCGATTTATTCGAATAAATCTAATATGTCCGTGGCTAAAAAATTATGAGAAAAATTTTACTTTATTAGACTATACAATCATTTCTCACAAATAATACTATTTTTGATAATATTTACCGTCTATGAGTAAAAAACTTGTCCTGTGAAACAGTGAGATATATTCTTAAAAACAGAAATTTAAATGTATGTAGAATAATTTAGCAAAATGTAAATAAGCTTGAACAATCTAGAAAATCTGTAAATGAGAAATTATTCAACAATCCGATTTTAAATCCTATACACACTACATATATTTTAACTTTACCTAAACACCTCATTTCATTTTTTTATTCTTTTCATTATAGTTATGTATGGTTAATAGTTTTTTAAAATTGATCACCTTAAATTTATCGTTTATTTACAACGTAACCGTTAGCTAGTTAAAATATATTTAAAATATACATATCACAGTAGCTAGCAGTGTAGTTGTAAAAGTCAGTGATAGCGCGTGAGCTGCATTAGGAACGAACAGCTGGCCCCGCAGGTGCTTTTTATAAATATAAACTAAATCTAGGAATCGACTGCGTAGCTACTTTATAAAACTAATACGACAAGAAAATAAAATTTTGTTTTCCAACCATATGCAAGCAACTACATATCTTTACTAAAGCCCGCGACATACATATACGTTTTGCATATAATTTATAAACAAACATTAATAAATACTTACTTACCTTATAACAATTTATTTCGTTGTAAAAAAATTATAACAAAATTATAAATTTTAGTTTTCTTCTTTCCTCTTTCCGCGCCAAAATAGTTGAATTTGTTTAAGTCATTTGAATTTGGAATCCTTTGTATCTTTTTTTTATTCTACCAATACCAATACCAAGTTAGCAGTTATTTGAATTAAGAATGGAACAATCATAAAACATTTTCCATTTTAAATGTATTCTCCAGAATATTTAATTTTGTATATTATAATTAAACTCATCGTTAATGCTATTACCAAACGATTAAATCTATTGTACTAACTTTTTATAATATAAACACAATTACACAGTGGCCATAAACGTTTAACCAACTGACATCCCGAATGGAGTAATTTGTAAGTATAATGAGACAATACTGCATGTAGGATGAATGAAAATAAACTAAAAATATATTTACTAAAAGGGTAATAATGTAGTAAAGTATTAATAAAACAAGTCCAGAGTGAAACAAAATAAATTATGTAATTCGATTAATAAAATAATACACATAACTATGACATAAGTAAACAGTGAATATACAATTGCAATAATTAATAATGATGCATAAACAGATAAAAAAACTTTTTCAAATATGAATTAAAATATAATTTGAAGTAGCAAATATTTCAAAATAAAAAAAAATGAGATCCTACAGTGAAAAAAGACAAATGCCAATTTACGATAAAAAAAAAACTTAGACTCATAAAGCCACACAAGTCATCGGTATCGGGATATCGGCCGTTATCAAGCGCGTGCTGCATCACCTTCAGCCCACGTGTCTCCAACAAGATCCGTATCAGTATTACTGTACAGCTGTCACTGCCAGTTGACTTAAACCAAATCCTGTGGTGATATAGGTGTTTAATGTTACAATCAGAATTGAGGATCCTAAATATTTGTAAGTTCATCTGGAAACAATTAGTTCCATTTATAAAAATAGATTAGTACTACATTAAGATTAAATGCGGTAAATGAAGCTTTATTGAAGTCACAATTTGTGATTTTTATTTTTTTAGCTTTATCAATTATAGGTTATTAAAAATACCTATTATAAAAATCAAAGAACCCAATTCTATGTTTCTCTACATTCTTAAGTGAGAGCCCGGTTTTGCACGAGTATTAGATTCTGCAAGTCACAAATTTAAGGATATTTTTTTTAAATACGTACATTTATGAATGTCTTAGTCTAATTACTACATTACCGAATACCACCTAATGAATTTTAAAAAAATATGATGTGCGATGCTGAATTAAAAAATCTTATCTCAATCAGATAATGAGATGAAAACAGGTACTCGCTCATACAATATATAAGAAAAAAGCAGATATAATCAGACCCACTCCCAGTGCACCTGGCCGCTTTGTCTGACTCCATATCACAGCGCGTAACGAACCACCAAGTATGTTATTTATATATTTCTGTAAACGTTAATTTCAATCATTTCACTGCCCTCGTGATACAGTTGTTATAGACCCTGTCTCCTTAATCATAGGTTGGATTCCCATATGGGACGAATATATCTGTGATAAGAAAAAGTGTTTGTTTTGTATCTGTAGTTAATAAAAGTATCAATATGTCTTGATTGTTATGTATGTATTTATGTTTATCAGGTTTTCAGTTACCACAACAAAGACATTTAATTGTTTAATTTTGAATCAGATAGCCGTGTGAGATTGATAAGAAATTTATTATTATTTCGACTATTGTACACATTTGTATTTCGGCTTTGTAAAACGGTATGTGTTTCAACTTGTAATTTCAAATATAGAACTGGCAGTATCTAAAAGAATTAAAGGTAACAATGTACACAAATAAATTAGTGTGTACATATCTTGGCAATTGTGAACGATCGCTAAACCAACAGAGGGTCGGCGGGCCCTATTTGTTGTACGTTCATCAGCATCGCCCTCGTCCTTGCAACACCACGCCACTCCGCTACGGCATTCCTATACGACTACGAAAAAATGCGGCACTTTATACCTCATTAGGTTTTGTTGTTACTTTTCATACGTATCAGTAAAATGTAGTTGTTTTTTTAGTATATAGGACATCAAATACGTTATAATTAAATACGTTATTCATATGTAACTTCCATACTAATATACCTATTTTATTTTGAAATTAAAAGAGTCCTGTAAAATAAGCAAAATGTAAATTAAAAAAAATTGCGCAATAAAAAGAACACCAATTACAATTGTACCAAATGTATATTCCTTTTTTAAAATTTCAAATAGATAGAACGTTTTAGATATTTACGCAGTAAAATGCAAACTGCCTACATTAGAGGAATGAGGATTAGTAATTTTGAATTAAACCGTACATAAAAATTGTCATAGACACAGTAATAATTAGTAGTTGTCCATGAATGTATGTTTCTTTCTTTCCAATATCGATTTTACTTATCATATTCATGGTGTTTCAAATAATTTATTTAAACGCGTTATACAAACATAGAGGCACGTCACTGGCGATCGATATTTCTTTTTTGCTGTTGTGTTAGATCGTCAATTGTTCGCGGCGGCGTGCGGGGGAGGGCCGCATTCCCTCACACCTCGCGTCAGCTGGCGATCCTCACCCTCCCTGTTGCCTATTAACTTCAATTGAGCTCGACAAATTTACATGAAGTATGCATTTGTTAAACGGGCGGAGTATAATAAAGAACTACACAAATACTTTTTTTTATTGTTTCGATAATGTGTTTTAACTGGACTAATACTAAGTGTAGATACAGCTAATATTTAGTCAGTATGTGCAGTTTCTATATCGTACGGTAACTTAGAAATATTCTCGAGGTATTTTTGGGGTAACATTAAAAATAATAAATCGTATAAAACAACATTATGAATCTTATTCAGTGATAATGGAGTAAAAATTCAGATCATGATAACATTATAAACCTTATTCACTGATAATGGTGTTAATGGTGAAAAAATTCAAACCATGATGAAATGTAATTAAATTGAATTTGTATAGACTTGTGACTAGCATAGCGGTCACGCCGTTTTCGTGGCCACGCTGCACCCGTGCGCCACCAGCGCCATATGGCCGAACCTACCCGACTCAAATCGCTATTATATTGCTTTTAATTGATAACAATTTAAATATATTTGATGATTCACACTTACAAACCTCATTATTATTCATCGCGTCATTATCTCCGTGTTCGCGTTTCACTAAAGCGATGCTATCGCAAGCACGAATGTGTTTTACCTTTCTGTTGTCGTCACATACACAAATAATGTATTAAAAAAAAACGTAACATCACGCCTGTATTCCCCGAAGGGGTAGGCAGAGGAGTGTATTACACCCCCACATTTCACCAGTTACGTTTAAGTCCCATAATGGAATAGGTGGTGAGATTAAATTAAAATAAATAGATTAGTAAAAACCTTCCCAAGTCATTAAAAAGTAGAATAATAGGTAGGTAGGACGCGATGGGTGTGTTGAGTATGAAATTTATTTAGAATAAAACTGTGGAAAAACTTCGTCTAATTTTAGATTTCGGTACACTAAGAAGAGGTGATTCTTAAATAGAAACTTGGCCATTATTTTACATAAATGTTTAGGTCGGACAAAGCAAAATTCCAGAATACAACACAGATCAACAAAAAAGACTACAACATCATGAATATTTAACAAGAAATTCCAGTCGAAGATATTAAGAGCGTTTGGAGAATATTTATTAAAAACATTCGTTAAAAATGCCTTTATTTCAATCCAAATACCAGAATCCACTCAACAGCTGAATAAATGCCGTCCGATCAGCCCCAGTCGCCCAATTGAAAATAGATTTGCAAAGCAAATGAGCGGGGACTAAATCCTACTGGAAACGCCTTCCAATCGACACAATTTGTTTTATCTCGATGAAACAAACAAAATAAATTCCAATAGAACGATTAAGGCACACCTACACCTTCGATCGCTAGATCTAGACGAATGATGGGATTAAGGGCACAGAATGGTTTCATTTGCCACTGGATTGCGAGGGACGCGGATAGCATACGAAATAACTCTACAAGGCGCTATCGAAACAGTATGCTAAGTTGGAATTCGTAAGCTCTTATTTACTGGATTGTTCTTAAAGCGAATTACTTTTATCCACTCATAATTTATTTTTTTACTAGAACAATGCCACATACGGCTTTCGTACTGTTATATTTCAAATATAGTAGGAATAAAAAAACGTAACGATTTACGAAAATAACTGTGCTCTACATTCCTAGTACTCTACATTCCTAGTTGTGCAAGAGGGGCAGAGAATATTATCAAAGTTACAGATAAATATATATAAACAAATGATATTATAGGCTTTATCGGCGATCTAACCTTTACCGCTAGTTATTACATACAGGCGCACGTCTGGACGTCATTAGCCCTTCGTGAAGGTCCCACGTGAACGCACAGAACAAAACGACAACAGAGCTTAGATTAAAATGTAACAATTACAATTGAAAAAAAATAGGAAACGAAGACAGCAATTGCAAAAAAAATTTTGAAGCTAAGTTCAATTAACAAGAATGTAAAATCTATTCATATAAAAACTCGCGTAGCCTATTTGCGGGATATAAAAAATATGGGTTACTGTCATTCTCTACTGACTTCTTGGTCTAGTGGTCAGAAACGCAGCACTGCTAAGCTGAAGGTCATAGATTCGACTCCCAGCTAGAAAAAAAAGTGAATGTTTCACCTGTAGTACGATACGATAGCTTTGCCTAGTTTCAATGATTGGTGTAACTGATTATCTGTCAGTTGCTCTCTATAGAAAGCTCGGCTGTGTTGTTAGGGTACCGGCGCACGTGACAACGAGCCCGCCCATGAGTCGAGATAGCGAGCAGGTTTTATTGAGCGCGTGTGTACAGCTTTATGTGTGTTGCGGATTTTACAGCGCAATGTATTATTTAAGTTGTGTAACTTTCGTGATATGACAGTTTGGTTGTTTAGATAACTTTATATAAATAGGTACACATATTAGAGAACTAAATGGTTGTCTGTGTATTATGTAGAGCACAAATACTGTGCTCTATAAAATATAAAAAGCATATATAAGTTATGTATAAAAGCACAGATAAAACTACGTCTATAAAAGTACGGCTTTAAATATATTATGTAATTACTGCGGTATATTGTGACTACTGAAATAAAAATAAGAAATGAAATTAGAGAATTAAAATAATATATTTGTCATATTACAATTATTACAGATTATTATTTTTTCAACATTTTAAAATACACATTATACATAATGAAACATTACATAACACTTGAGATAACATTATTCTTAGCAATCGCAGTATAAGTTTACGATGCCAACAAAATAGGTTTATAGTACTGCCATAAGTTTAAAGGTAACCTTTGAAATATTCCTTTTTCTTTTCGTTTCTTCCTCGGTGTCCCCCCAAGGAATATTCTGATTATGATGCTAAAATGTATTTAATTTTTATTCTGAAACATTTTAACTCTTCGTGCTTACGGAGATTAAAATTTCAGGAGTAGATAATTATGCAGCCGAGGTCATAACGGTCAGATGAAATGAGGCGAAAACTTAATGAAATAAATGCAAAATGCAATGTTTAACTGCAGTGCGGGCGACGATGCACTTTTAATGTTTTTGTTGCGGTCTGAATTTTGAATGAGTGGGATTATAATGGCTATCATTTCAAGCTGTTTATTATTACAACAAACAGAAAGACAACTGCTGTAGTAATAAGCCGCCGTAGAAATAATTGTTACTACTAGTCTACCATCACGCTAGGTCCCAAAAGGGATAGGCAGAGAGCACCGAGACCCAACTACCGCTATCCTTATAGACGTAACTTGCTTCTTTTACTCTCATCACTCTCTTCACTTACTTCTTACTTCCAATATAAAACGTAATAGAATGATTGCTAAAACTAAATTTGCTTGCAACTTTGTAATTTTAGAAATAGAATATATAAACTCCATATAGTTTATGCTACAAATGTTAAAGAATCTTGTCTGTACTTTGTTACAATGAAACAAATTTGTCTTTGCAGATAATTTCTGTTATTGACGCCATTCAAAAAGTGTCCATTTTTATGGCATGCATCGGGCAAGTTAGGCTACAACGAAAAGTCAATTTCCGTGTATACTTATTTATGTTGATGATACGATTTGACAACATCCGTACATTTGCAGGAGCGCGAGACCGGCGTACAAAATATAGTACAAACGGTTCCAGTGCTCTCAGAAAACGTCCCAAACAATCTAGTGAGAGGCGCGAATAAAATGTGCCCGATGCATTTCAAGCAGCGCTGCAGAATTGCAGTTGCAGTCTCTCGGCTTTTACGAAATACTGAAGTATATAAAATGTTCAGTTAACACTTCGTACAGTTCTAAGTTTCTAGCTTTTGTCTTCGTTAAGAACAAAGTATTCCAAAAAGCCGAAAGGACGGTCTAATTAGTGTGTAAATGTGATTGTAAACTAAGCGTAGCTGCATAGCTGTTCAAATAAAATATCAAAGTTTCCAATACCTATCCCGTGGGTGCGAAACGTAGCGTATGTTCACCTCGAAGTTGCTAAAACGCATACAGTTCCCGAACGAGCCACCTTGCACCTGCTATCCTCATCATTCTAACGTTCACCACCTTCTGCTAACATTACTTAGAAACTTTCAAAACGCTTACTCGCACTTCACTAACAACCCCCGGTGTAAATTCAAACTGGGGGTCTACGTTCACATGTTATATAAAGTTTACACTTATATTGCAGTGCATGTCGCGAGTTTTGCAACTTTATACTAGATGTCGCTACGTGTATCACGCTTTACGTTTGCCAGTTTTCACGAAATTCGATCATGAAATGAACATTTTATTAAATTTTTTGTCTTATTATTTATTATATTTCTATAACGTTTTTATTGATAGCACTAAAGCTGGTCAGTAGCTACCAACCAAAATAAAGAAAATAAAAATCGGTTGATAAGCAGAAGAAAAACGTATAAACTGTTTTGCTTTTGCTTATTTATATACGGATAATATGTTGTATTATTCCTTATAGTCAATAGTTGATAGCATTACGATAGACAGACGCTTTTCAGCTAACTGTCAAGGCATATCTAGCAGAACTTAGGTTATTTTTACGAAGAGCGGAGCAAACGAACAGTCGGCAATCACAACCGACTACTGAAGATCGGACATCTACAACCGACCACTAATAGGACTGTAGGAATGTGACTGTTAATGTGAATTGGTCCAGTTAGTAATAATTGGTAATGAGAACATGTGTTGGTTGGTATTCATTGGAACAGCACTGCGGGAATAGGACCGTTATTGACATTGGTCCAGTGAAAACATATAAGTATGATTTAAATAAGTATTAGATAAGTATCTGTGATATTAGAAGCTGGTCACAGTAGCGTTGCTACTTTCGACTATAGTAGGTATACCCATGGATCGGCCTTAACACCCCTCAGACAGAAACACAAACCGTTGTAATAATATCTGGTTCACCGTATGCATGATCTACCACTTTCTACCTGTTCGAAGGTTATGCAATTCTTCGCCCATACGATATCTACCGGTATAAACTTTCAACGGCTAAAAGGTCGACAAACACAAGTTTGCGGAACTTTCAAATGCGCGTTGAAGTTCTGTGAGTGCCGCAAAGTGCATACATTTGTAAAGTGTTTTTCCACTATGACCATATGTCACTGCGTCGGATATAGTTAGTAAATGGTACCTGAAACACTTCCCATCCCACTGTTGGGATAATAACTAAAGTGATGTCTGCTGTCCATTTGTTGACATTTATTATTATTGCCAATTTTATTATAATCACTAAGCTATTACAACCGTTGTAGCCTAGTGCTGTGATAAATGAATAACTACACAAAATAATTATGCAGGAAGTTACCGTTACAAAGCACACGTAAGCAAACTTTTCATTCGCAGCACAGAAAACTGGCACACAATAATTAACCTCAAAACTCCAAAGTTCAAAATGCTCCCTGGGGCTATAGTCGCGATTACGGGGTAAAAATAAAGCAGTTTACGGACCTAAAGCCGCGTAATTGTGGCGCATAGCAACAATGAGTGGAGGAGCGCTCGGTGTGACGAGAGCGTTGGCGCTCCGCGGCTTAAATATTACAAACGATACATTGTTTTTAAATGTTAAAACACAACGGCAACATAATCGTTTATTTTTGTTTTTTGTTCCAAAATTCATTCGCAGCAATGGGCGCGTGAATGCACTCGCAGAGAGTAGACAATTCGAATGTACTTTTTTACATACCTATTCATTACAATAATTTTATCTTAAATAATTATAAATATTTTGTGTATCAAATCTCTGGAAGTCTCTTCTGGAATTCCTTTTTACGTTTCACAACCTATTCGATATTCATCGAAGAAGGCTTTAGGCTACGTAAAATGAACTTACGATCTTTACGAGGGGTAAAATAGGAGATGTAAGTCTGTATGTATAAAAGTTCTTTTGTATTAAAGTCAGAGCTTCGTATACAGACTTATTAAAAACAAAAGATCGCACTT
>DWEM01001527.1:0-14019 GCA_018245935.1 Agara belti belti | reverse complement strand
AGTAAATAAATGTACAAATAAAACTACTAAAACTATAAACTTAAAAAAAACAACCATAAAAGAAGAAATAATAGAACCGAACAAACAAACAAAAAATAACTTCAAAACAAGAAAAAAATATCGATTTATTGATGTTATTTTAAAGAGTGGACTAAAAGTGTAGAATGACGTTCAGAAATTTAGAGAAAGGTAAAGCAGGATTTCACAACGACCAACTGTTAGAAAGCTGAATCAAGAACGATAAAACTTGTACCAGTGTACGTACGTAATCGGTAACGAGCGATCTCCCATTGGACAGCGTCAGCTCCAAGCGGCCGTCGGGAGTCTCGAACGCGTCGTGCACGAGGGCTGCAAGTCAAAACGACGCGAATTTTATTTATTTATTAATGTAATAGCCCAGCAAACAGGCAGACGGACCACCTGATGGTAAGTGGTCGCCGTCGCCTATGGACACTTGCAATATTCGAGGAGTCGCCAGTGCGCTGCCGGCTTTGGAGGAAACATTTTTCCTTCAAGGTCAGCGAATTTACATTCTAAATTGTTATGTATTTGATACGAGAAATTCACTAACTCTTTGGCATCATGGTGATCCCCTCGCACTTGATCTTCTCGGCGGCCCACTCGCCCAGGTACTCGGGCAGGACGCCCGACAAAATCCCACCGTCTTTGTACATGTGGACAAACTGGATAGGTTCTTCGTCGTCGCGCCTCTCCATCGTTTGATCTGCGGAGGCGGCAATTTTCGTACTATCGAGTATTCGGTTAAGACTCCGTACTCGGCCACTCCCGTCGATTCATTAACCGGCTACTCGTAATCGGCCGAATATCTCGGTTCCAAAGCGACTTTCGGTGGTCCCTGCATCAACATCCAATCTCAAATATGACGGAAGTCATGCCGGATAATCCGCAACAACCTTACTCATTTACACACAAATATGCATAAACCCACACAAAATAAACCGTCGAATACACAGCGTGGCTAAAATAATCGAGTAAAACTCTGTATTCGAATACTCAACATAACTACTCGACCCATGTCCACAGAATCTATCCATAACATAGATTGTTCTAGAAAATGAAAATGAAAATGAAATAAACGCACTCATCTTCCCCAAGTACCAGGCCAGCTCGCAGCCAAGCGGACCGGCCCCGATAATGACCACGTGCTTGGCGGCCTTCACCTTCCGGTAAGCGATCTCCAGGTCCCTAATGGTGCGCAACGAGCACACCTTCTCGCGTACGGCCTTCGGTGCCGATTTGAACACCATTAGCTTCTTCGGTTTCGAACCTGGCCGAAATAAACATTTCGCGATTATTCGCTTGAACTACAGCCATCGTTTCAATTTTCAGGCACGGCATGAAGACGTAGGAATATAAGTGAGTAAACCAATTCTAATGGTATTTAAAAAGAAGTAAAGAAGACTTTGTTGCTTCCTTTGTTGACCTATAGAAATATAAATGGTAATTATCCACAACGATTACACATGGACATCCGCATCTGTCGACAGCTAAACCAGAGTAAGTCTAACTTACCCTACCTAAAAAAAGGCCCCTAATCCACTGTCCCTGTGAACCAACCAGTTGCAATTAGGCATCTCTCGTAGTAAATGGGCTGTTCCCCGCACATCGTCTTCACCCACGCGACGTGGTCGTCGGCGTCCACCCGCAGCACGCACCAGCCGGTGGCGATGGACACCGCCGGCCCATTTTTCTTGCGGTAGAAGGCCACGGGATCCAAGAACGAACGACAATCGGCTTTATACATACTGAAAATGGGACTCACTTGCTCAAAGCTCGGAATATTTTTGTTTGCAAATACGGAAGTGAGCAGATAATTTTTTTTGGGGAAAATAAAATGCATATCTAGTTTGCTGAATTTCTGTTACATGGACTGCGATTAGCGCAAGGTTACACTCGCATGGCACTTCACAGAAAATAAAGGCATCGCGCCCCCCAAAGTAGAGGAGAAAATGGTAAAAACAGGTATCCCGATATCTTGGTACTGTCAAAAAATTACGCGAGAGTCAATCATAGTTCTTACCTTACCTGCCTACACTAGCCCGAGGGCCTCCTAAAGCGTAAAATGGTAACTAAAAAAATGAATAATGTATGAATATAGATCCGTAATGATTCAAATCATTTGAATTTGACCAAGGCGTTCGAGGAAACCCTGCACTATACCGAGAATGATACGTTGCGTTCTCCTGAGCTTAATGTTAATAAACACTTACGTATGTCTCTTCATATCCTCGACATAAAACAAATTCTTGACATCGGGCGGCTCTGCGTTCCACCACATGTGTTTTGACATCGGCGGTCTTTCGTATGGCAGGCAATCCTCTTTCGAAATAAAGAACACCTTAAAGCACAAGAAATATATATAGATATTGTTGTGCACAATTGTGCACCCTTGGTTTATATTAACGGCACCGCAGACATAAACCTACAAAACCTAACATCTGAGGAGTAAATCTATTTGTCATTTTACTCATAATTTGAAAAGCAAATCAACTTTAAGTAATAAAACCATTTCAGGTCAATATTTTCTTAAGAATATTTAAATCACCTTAGCATTCTTGTGATGTTGCATGATGGACTTATAGGCGGCCCAGGCCGCCTCGCCTCCACCAATTATGAGGTATTGTACGCAAGCCGGTAGATCTTGGCAATGGTACGGACGCTTTATTTTGCGGCGGGGACGCCCTACAAAGAACAAACTCCAATTGACGAGTGGCATGGCAGAAATTTGCGAAATGTGTGATAGAGGCGACAATTTCAAGGATCTTCAACCCAAGCAAGAGCAATCCGCTGTTCAGTTCCGAACAGATACTGGGCTATCGCACTCGTGACCCGATTGGTCCGCATTTAAATGAAACGCGTCACACCAATGTACACTTTGATTTTTACGTTTAATTTCAGATGACTTACATATCGGTTTACTTTCACCGAGCTTGTCTTTCGCCTCTTTCCAAACATAGTACTGATATATCTGCAAAACAAAAATAAACACTGCAGGAACTTGACGACTTAGCAATTTTGTAAATACCTATAAATCGTATGACTAATATTTAGGGTGATTTTGTCGTCGAAGTAGAAAGAGATCTAGTGAACTAGGTTTGTTTAGGAATTGCCGCAAACTATCATTCATCAACATTGGTTCTATACAAAAGATCATAAGATCAGGTTGGAATGTATAGCGAAAGGGTATTATAACTTGAAACATTGGATTAATAAAGCCAATTATAAACTTAAGCAAACTTACTAAGCCCATTAAACTAAAGAAGGATGCTACACTCCAGACGTAGATCCAAGGGAACGGCTTAGGCGGAGGCGGAGGGCACGGCGGCGGCGGCGGAGCTGGCTTCACAGAGCACGGGCCCTTGAGACGCGCGCACTCTAACATAGGCTGCAAAAGGGCGCTAATGGTCAGCTATTAAAATGTATTTGCTATGACATGTTTGAGGGCAACGTACTGAAGTTATGGTTCGAAGTGCATTTTAGTACCCAGCGAGACAAACGTGTGTTTGTGAAATAATCCGTCTAGCCAGTTTCAATGTCGATACGGTCACTGAATGATATTTATAAAAAACTGCGACTCAAACTTAACTACAATTCATCTAAAGTATATTTATTGGTGAGATCATTAAAATGTATCATTTATCATATGCCAAAGATGCTTATCCGAAGCCTGTCATAGAATTGAAAATCAGTGTTAAGTGAAACAATGAATAACTTCATCGTAAATGTTTACTAATACAATTTACATGTTTACACTTTTTAATTGAATTCGGAGCCCGTTTTTTTCATGTGAGACGTTGAGTCGTTATTCAGATTTTTCTGCTGCTTGAATAGCTCCAGCCACCTCGAGTTCCTCTTTCTCTGCTTGTGCCATCAAGGTCACTCGGTCTAAAGGCTTCCAGGGCTCATGAAAGGCATATTTATATTTAGATTTTCCATGATAGCCTAATCGAGGAAGCACTTCACCGTTGGCCGCAGCATGCAGACCTCTTTTAGCCTTGTCCTTCCAGTAATCTGGATGGATGACGTGGGAGTTATGGAACAGATCTTGCAATTCAGAATTCATAGCGAACTTAATTTCTGAGCCTTTAAATGGCTCGCTACCGTCCTCAGTCGGTACTTCCTGTCAAAGAACATAATAAATGTAGCCCACTTTACATGGTAACTATTTACAGTGCGTTGGACGAAATCTCCACTTTCCACGTATGTGTATGCATCAACTATAATTCCGTTCCAAAACTTCCATGTTTCAAATTCGTAATACCCCAAAGAGTGCTGTTTGTCAGTTTAGCAAAGGTTTACCGACCATCATGTCCCCTCCTCCCGTCTTGCCTTTGCCTAAACCAAAAAGCTTTCCGAGTCTCGCGAAGAAACCTTCATCTTGTGCCTCCTCCTCCTCCTCCTCTAATGCTTCAGTTTCGGGAGAAGCATCTGGGTTCTGTTCGCCAGCTGGCTTTTGAGAGACAGCAGGACCAGATTCCTTGCTTGGCTGGTCGACGGTGAACACCACTCCGATCCACTGATGAAGAAAGCACAAGCTGGATTTCATTAGATACTTAATTTCCATGGCATACGGGCTCCGATTTCGTCTAACGCACTATTAAAAGTTTTTCTCGTATGACATAAGAAACAGTCATCTGACCATCTCGGAAATCGGGATTTATTCCAAAAACAACATATGAAGGCGAACTGAACAGCAAACGGCAAAATAAATATATGTATAATTCTACTAAATGTCTCTTTCTTACAGTCCCCGAGATGACCAGCGAATTAATCAACAAAAATATTTAGACAACAAACCTTCGCGTTACTTGTCGGAATCGGTGGAACCACAATGTCAGGGACTTTAATCCTGTAAGGGTCATAATTGGGTGGTTGCGGCTCTTTTGGACATTGACATCGCCAGGCTGGGGGTGGCGGATCAGGCTTCGGCCAGGGTTCTACTTTCTTGCCTTCAGTCTGAGGACTATCAGGACAACAACTCTTGTCTTTCGAATAGCATCTCACATTTCCTTCTGAAGTTAAATAAAGCATCAGTTTTTCTCCAAAGTATCAAATTAGCCCTCGGTAAAGTGAATGTATAATATGAAAGTAGGTATTAAGTAATGTTAGGATCAGAACTACAATTAGCGTCTTATTGGCAGACTATTTTGAAAAATGTAACTGAACAAACTTCGAAAAACATGGGCAAACATTTCCAAATCGAAGCTCCCCGACAGACTATCTTAGGCAAATTCTGTAAGTTGAGACAAGACTTGAACTTAACGCAAACTTAATCTCATCATTTTGTTTTAACGTTGTGAGGAGATAACTAAAACACTCACCAAAACCGTATATGACATGCCAAATATTAGTGTGATTTATAGCGACGACTCCATGGATATGACGGATCTGACTGCAGCGACGTAACGGAGCGGTCAGCATTTTTCCACGAATCAATACCACTGTATAAATTTTGATGAAACACAATATTAATATTTTGTCGAATCTATTTTGTGATGGATTACATTATTTTTGAAGGAACCAGAAGTTTGTTTTTTCAGTTTTGAAATGAAATTTTGTGACTTACGTTTGAAATTCGAATTGATTACTTAAATCTTCTTGAACATGATTGTCGAGGACCTAAACAAGAAAGAGGATTTATGATTTATTTATATTATTATATTGATTTGTTTGCATTTACATTAAAACGTGTCCCGCTAACCAAATACAATATTCACACTTTGTTTTGGTATTGTATAGGAAAAGGGTCGTTATTAAAACATTTTGTGCCTGAAGGTTGTAAATACAGTACAGGAATGCTAGAGCCGACCATCGGTCCTCAATAGTAGAGACTCTTCTGTAACAAACCTCTAGCTAGGCTACTAAAACTAAATTATACTAACTGGACTAATGTGACCATCTGCAAATCTCTTGGACGATCGTCAAAATGGAGAAACGAAGAATACTTAATTCATCTAAAGTAAAAGATTCGACCGCAATCTTAAGATTTGTATATTTTATCTCATGTGCGTCCTTCGCCTACAACTGACAAGCAGTGTACGAATTTTTTTTCAGAAACATACAGATTGGTATATTCATGCGCGTGTTACAAAAAACCGGTGTATCCGGTACCGAGTGTATCCGGTAACGCACACTATTGACCAACTATCGGACACGAGCTCTTGGTACGGGAAGACTGGTAAATATTTAAGTAGATCACGAAATCGGAGACACAAATCGGTAAAAATTTATCAAACCTACAAAGTCTGAAATGAGCTGCGGCCCTCAATTACAAACTAAAGGGGGTTACTTCACCCCTCCCCCCCGCCGCAGATACTAAACTGGGACTTTTCATTAAAAATTGTGCAAAAAGAATAAATAAAGAAAAGACAAATACATATTTTCAGTTCAAAAATTTAAGGAATTTATTCTTATATATTACTTATGCCAGTAGCAAGATAACATAATTAATAACAAATAATACAAAAGTCATACAACAGCACACATTACCTACGGAACACAATCATATAGAGTATCCGACGACTATACAACAGTATTAGCTAACATATTTACTAGTATATACAATACTTAGGTCGTCACTGGTGATGTAATGAAAATACTTAAGAAAATGTATGTCTTCCTTCATGTATTGTATTTATTTTTGTATAGTTGAAGGACACGGCAAACAGGGAGCCGGCCGACCTGGTGGTAAGTGGTCACCGTCGCCTGCACACCTGTACCACCAGAGCCGCCGATGCGTTGCCCGTCTTGAAGGAACCTTTGAAGGATCCCATGTTCTGGCGCGCTGCAAGCATCTCCAAAGGAAGCTTATCCCATACCTGGCATTGCGGTATAAGGCTCCGCTCGTATCGTGACGGCGAGGACTGCCAATAACCCACTTGATTGTAACATGTACTCGAGAATAAGTAAAGATCTCATTTAAATACTGTGCACTTGACTCAAGGGAATATTACGCCAAATACCGTTACCCTAATGAAAAATCCAATACACCGAAATACTAGATAAAGTGTATTATAATTCTAGATAAGAGTCATTTACTATTATTTATATAAATTCAATAAACTATAATATGTAATACCTTGAAAGAACTCCACGCATGACATGATCATAAATTAGACAGAACCCGTGCTACGGTAACCGGACAGCTTATAGACTACTTATATACAATACTAAATACATAGATATAAAAAAACATTTTACACTCAGACACAGAACAAATTTTCATGTTCATCACAAAAACTCATCCTGAGTGGGAATCGGTCCCACGGGACGGGACGAGGATTAATTAAGTTTTCTACTCTTAGTTAGGTTTCTACCAGTCAAAAGAGAATCTAAAATATTGAATGCTTGTTTTTTTAATGTGAAAGTATAGAAAACAAGCAAGTAGCAGTCACGAGTGGCCCCTGCCGTCCGGATATCTGCAAGGGACCTCTTAAGAGGACTGTAGGAACGGAACTGTGTATATGATTGCACGGTGCCATCAAATTCTTGTTCGATTAATCCAAAATTTTTAAAAATAAAAGCTGTATACAACTAAATAATATAACTCCCGGCACTAATATACAGTAACAGAAGCACACATGATCCAGATTCTATCAGTGTTTTAAATAAATCAATCAGATAGAAAACTTAAGCATAATACTATACAAGAAAAGTTTGAAATTCATACGCGTGCCATAAATATACCTAAAAATTATTACTATTATATCCAAGATCAACAATCGTTAAAATAGTTCCACGAGTCAGTTGAAATTCACACAAAACTTTGAAGAGTTCAAGAATGTTCCGGAGACTTTCTGGAGGGATCTATGTACTTTATCATTCGAGGCCGAACACCCAGTTGACGCCTTGCACGAAGAGAAGGATCAGCGGCTGCCACGCCACCAGCCACCTTATCCAGTCGAGGAGCTGGCCGTACAGGATGTGCGGACGGTCCCAGCTGGCAGATGCGGTTAAGGTGTAAACAAGCAATCAGTTGTCATGTAATACAGAGTTTAAATATGATATTTTAGAATTGACTGGTGGAGTTTTAGTTATTAAACTCGCCATTTGTTATGCTATCATACTGTAATTGGTATCAGTTTGGGAAAAAATTTGCAATTTCTATGAATGAATTTTGTTTCAACTGGATCTCATTCAATTTAAATTCAAATTGTCACGTTTGTCATAGGATACATAATAACACACAATATACGTCATACATTTTATAACGATCGTTCTTGGCTTTGAGCACCTAAAAAGTACCTTTTAGTAAGGGGGCAACCATAAATTACGTCACAAGAGTTTCATGGTTTTTTGACCCCTCTCCGTCCTTGTCACATAGTCAACAGAGTGCATAAAGCCAAAGTACGATGACTGAAACATGACTTTCATTGAGTTCTAATTGTTTTATTGATTATAAGGTACATAGGCCCTTATAGTGAATAAAACAATTAGAATTTGAAGAATCCCATATTATATCGAACCGTAAACATTATTGATTGTATGAAAGGATACGGATTGGTGAACATGCGCTTGAGATCGACCTTCTCCTTGCAGTAGGGACACGTCTGCTTCTTGCCCACGATGCACCAGCCCCGGATGCAGAACTCGTGGAATACATGGCCACAAGTCAATTTGTATGTATTCTCTGGAACATAAACACTACATTGATAGTTCTACTCGTTGGGTCTCTTCGACAACTGCAGAAAGCATGCATACTCCGCCACGCTGTTCCAAGACTTTTTTGCTTCCACAGAATTTTGTCTCTCCGAATTCTATATCCATGTTTTTTTCACAGCACAATATGGTATTTGATTGCACTTTTACGTCTTTATTATGTATAACTTAAAACCCAGATAACAATGTTTGTTATACTTCAAGACCTCGCACGCCACTCTCTGGCCACTAGCTCCTAAAAAAAATATCAATGAAGGTACTCATTATACCTATGACACCTTCCTCGTTCACGTCGACTAGAAGCTGATTGCCGCACACTGCGCAAACGTTTCTCACCAACTGCCGGGTCGGCATGCCCTCCTTTGTGTAGTACTGTCGACATATAAATATTATTCTAAACAAAGATGGCCTTGGTTCGCTTGTTTTCAAACTATCGTTTGGTATTCTCTGATGCAAAGATAAGCTCAATGAAGTTACAAATAAAACCACACTTGGAAGAGACTTAGATCTTCTGTTTTCTTTCAAAAATTTGTCACGATATTACAGCGCTTCATTTACAAAGTCAAATAAACTCACCCCTATCGACGCGGCCATCTTATCGGCGCAATATTCGGCAACATCTCTCCCCAATACCCCGAAGTACAGCCCGTAGAACAGCAACATGAGGGCCACGTCCATCCAGGACTGCGGTCGGTGTCCGAACAGGACGTTGAACCCCAAGAACGTGAGCATCATCACAATGTAGCCGATCACACCGACCACACAACTCAATTTGTATATTAGCAGGAACCATTTGTAAACCAATCTGGAATGACAGATTTAGGGCATCAGTTTCTATGAGACCAATAATAAATGAATTTCATTGAAGATGTGATCAGTTGCTCAAAGAGACTACTACAACAGATGACGTGACTGGGCAAAGACTTTTGGAGGTATTGTTATACTTTCAGCCTATCCATGACAAACATTTCCTTACATTTAGAAATACATTATATTGAGTAAAATGAAAACAAAACCTTTGTTATATGTGTTACATTCAAGACTCCTCATAAACCTAAATTATAAATACCAAAGCAATGAAAATAACGAAAAAATATACAAAACAGTATGTTTAACTTAAATTATTAACACAATCCAATGGGCAAATTTTTAGAAGCACTTTTATGTAGCCATTTTAACACACTTCAGACACTTCTCGCTGTCTTCTGTCTCTTATTATCCCAATTTCAAGTACACAACAATACTCACCTGGGTGTAGTAACAGACATGGGTTTAGTGGTGGACTTTCGGATGACTATGGCTGTGGTGAGAGTGAACATGCACCACACGAAGATGAACCTCCACCACTCGCTCCTGATGCTCATCAGCAACGGGATCGACCACATCGCCATCATTGTGAAGAACTGGAGAATCGTTTTTACAAATTAATAACCGTCTTGACATTAATTCACACAGAATAATATTATTACTGGAGACGAGTTCACACGGCTATCCGTTTCCAAATTCGACAGTCAGTATAGCTAACCAGTACACTTGAACAGCTTACCGCATAGGATCTATAATGGTGCTTTTTCCATGCGACCACAATGATTTGAGCGATCATAATGGTTATGATTAATATCAACACCATCGTTGTGTGCATACTCTCGTGACCCTTGTGTAACTCGTGCATCTTCTGATGTTCATATCTACGAACGGAAATCAAACATTTAAGACACTTTCTGTCAGATACTTAAAACTTAATTACCTTGTCATAAATCAGTACCACGGACAGTAGTAAATGTAATCTATAACTGAGTTATGTTTGAATGTGTATCTTTATTGCAAAGTAATAACTACATTTATGAATTAAGTGTGTAGCACAAAATATAACATTCATAATATCTTTGTAAAAATGAGAACAAAAATGCTCAGATCTCAGTTTTGTCAATCCTATTAGTCAATGTATTCTGATAAATTTAATTATAGAAAGAGACAATTCCTTTCCGTTCGAATAATGGGAAACTATTTCAGGGAAATATAACTATCTCTCTGAAAAGTTATAAATATCAGTGATCGCACCTTAGCTTTTCTTCTTGTGTCAATTCTTCGTATGTCTGAAAACAAAATACATTTTGTTTACTGAACTGAAGAAATTTATTAATCAAGTAATGAACATTATCTTCAGAACTGGTGTATGTGTATGTATGAAGAGGGTGATGAATATAGAGGAATCACATCTGGTTTACAAAGATAGAGATGTTTAGTGTCAGAGTAGGATAATAAGTTACTTTCATCCTGTGACTGGAAGTGTCAGAATTAAGAATTTTGGATACCTTGACATTATTAAACCAAGTTACAATTTACAACCATAAAAAACCAGGTATTGTTAAGATGTCATAATTACATAGCTAACTCTCAGCACAATTCTTTAATAATTTTAATTGCACGCCAATTGATATCAGAACTAATTAATACATTGCAATCATGCTAATGTTATGGTTGAATATGTAACATATATTTAATAAAAATATTTTTTATTATTTCTTGTCACTTACTAAGAAAGCTGATTAGATAAGGTTAGCAATACTTAGTAATTCTGAGGCGAAGGCGAACATTTTAAGAATTATTGTACGTTCATCATTACCTTATAAAAAGAGATTTGGATTATACTGAAAAATATACATGTGTATTATACAAATTTCAGAAGCCATTACAAGCACTTTCTTTATTAATCATGGCCAATTAAGCATATATGTTCATTTAATGAATGCCAAGGTTAAGGCTCTGATCGTAGTTCCGAAATTTAATAACAATATGTGGAGAATTTCATCGTCCAAAAAATATTACTCGTCACCTTGTTTGGATCGACCGGCTTGTGGAGATCCATGATTATATGCTTGTATCGATACAGGGCTATGGTGAAAATTTTAACAGTTAAGACACTAATAAGTCAATTTTATTTACATAATTCAATTACGAACAGTTTAGTAATATAAAGTCTTATCGCAAACTGCTCACGCGAACCACAATTGAAGTGCCGTTGTCATGCATTGTCAAAATGACAGTAAGCATATACCAGAAACGTCAGTTACAAAATAAATGACAGTTACTAGTAGATAAACGAATATTCGATAATAATCCACATAAAAATAAAACGCTGGAATTTTTCTTTTGATGTTGCATTTTATATATAAACTTACATATGCCTACGATATCATAAATATTTCAGAGTAAAGTATTGATAGTATTTTACGATGAAGAATAAAACAGATTTCTGTATTTTAGAAAAGCATAGTTCTGTTGATATAGATTCTTCTATCTATTTTTTTATTAATGAAATGAGCTGTCACCTGTCACTGTCAAATGCATTTTTGTAAATATTATGAAGAAATGGAATATTTAATAACAATAATTATGAGCTATGTGTGAAATGTTTATTGTGTTTTACTAAGTGAACCATTTTAATGCCGAACAAAGGTAAGGTATTATCCTGAAATTACAATAATTCGATTTGAAAGCTATGTTTTTAATTTACCTGTATTGATCAGATAACCAAGATTAATTTTTTACTTCTAAATATCACATGATGATAAATCGATTCCCAAACCCAGCAAATTGTAATACAGAGGTCGTCATTGTCTATTTTTCTTAAATTCTCCACAAGTTGTCCAGATAGAATCCTCAAAAAAATGCTTTCCTATAACTGATCTCGTTGAACTAATTGCTTGTCAAGTAATGGTTTATGGGAAATCTGATGGTTACGCTGGAAAATCAAATAGAATTGTTCTGGGTGTATTAAAATATGGGCAATATAATAGTAATAGTATCTATTGTTCATCTGTGTAAAGTATGTTTGGTTATGTTATAATGTTACTTACACATAGATTAATATCGTTTATCTATGGATATGTCTAGTATTTCTTTCCATACTAGTAAGAATATTCTATATAGCTAAATAACAAACATAACATCAATATTATAGTGTAGAATTCCCATATAATGAAACTATTATTGTAAACACATATTTAATATATTAACCTCTAAGATCCACACAGATTTGTATCCATTGCATCATGCATCATGCATCATACTACAGCTAGATCACAAATTAAACCATAAGTCAATTAACTCCATTAAAAACAGACTAGGCAAACTTCCTAAACTAAGAAAAACTATCTGTATTGAGATGAATAAAGAAAAGTAAATCACAATCTTTCAACACTGACTGACATAAATACATCAGCTAGCTGCTTGTCTATTACCTAAATAAATATGTCTAGGCTCTAGTTGTATATGCATAGTGTACATCATATTAAAGCATTAACATTTGCTTTATAATTAGGTCAAAATACTACATTCCTTGTTCAAATTATCTGTTGTTCTGGACTTTCTTTCCCCTTCTTACCATTCCAACTTGTGAAGGTCTGCTATCACCTGTTAGATTCTCTCCCTGCCCTTTACGAGATAAATTCTTTGGAATCTCCACACCCATCTCTCCCTTATATAATTATTCAATGATTTATTTGTAACAATGATCTCATATATCAAATAAAGTTTACATTTATTTATATTTTATTTAGTATTCGATTCATCATATGTACATAACATTTCTTATTTAATGTGTAGATATTCGCCATCATGCTCCAGAATCTAAGGCATTGGGCTCACCACAGTATGGGTCCGGCGTTAAGTGTCTCAATGTGACCCCCAAAACCAGCATGAGCAAAGTAAGTAATATTTACAAGATGCGCCCCCAACACTGAGCTAATTTGCTTGGAATACCTGTATTTGACTGGCCTTGTGGTCGAGTCGTTCGAAGACCCTAACAGTTCTTTGTTTTAAATAGATTTCTTAAATGTTATTATTCAACATCTCTGTCAATTTGCATGCACATTTTACCTAAACCATTTTACCTATATAGTTAGGATATAGAATAATAATCTGCTCGAGTGTACTTGAGTAGTTGGATAGGACACAAACCAAACGGCTTATTGAGTAGCCAACAATTCAGCTGTGGCATATGAAACAGTATATGTCAATTTGGTGCATATTTATTAAAGAGAGATCGGATGCGCCGAATGAGCGGCATGTTGAACAGCGAGCCGACGTCGCGTGCGAATGTGAAGTCCAGGTGGTTAAACTTGGGCCACGAGCATCCCGCGTTCACGCTCACCGCCACGCCCTGGCTCTCCAGCTCGCTGGCCAGCCGCATGATTTGCTGTGGAAAAAATGACTAATTGCATCAGGCGATACTTTACAGAAATCCCTCTTTTTAAATACAAAAAACCGACTTCAAATGGAAAACTATTCTAAAACAAATTAATGTGCACTAAAAAGTAAATAAATAATACATGCTCC
>DWEM01001526.1:0-14019 GCA_018245935.1 Agara belti belti | reverse complement strand
ACCCGACCCGGGATTTGAACCCAGGACCTCCTGATCGGCAGTCGCGCTAGCAACCGCTCGACCAACGAGGCAGTCTAGTACCGTTTCGTACGATCGCTTAGTACCGTTAAAATGTATTGTTTTGTTAGGATATGTGGCACACGAGCACACGAGCTCGGCCGACGGACAGTCAACACGCTTCCAACGATACCTCGTTTGTCAAATTATGATAAATAGTGTAGAGGCTGTAAGGAAACAGATACATACATCCGGACCGGTGGAGGTCATGTCCTTTACTGAAAATGCTGCGCGGATTCTATTCGGCACAGATCGCAGGACTCGTGTCAGTGTAAAGCACGGATCACCTTTCCATGTGGCAGTGTGGACACTTCAGACATAATCGCGACTCCGCACTAATGCCTAATTGTGTCGCTTTGGAGCCTCGCCAGGACTTAGCTTTGCGTGGTTCAAACTTTCATAGTAATTGATAAATAGCTCTTTTTCTACATGGAAAAGGAACGTTTATATTAAATCGCTTCTTCTCGTTCCATTAATGATTTATCTCCGGCGACCATTCGCCGGTTTCCGTTTCCTCTTCGAAAGCAAATGAACGTTTTGTAGCATAAGTTAGATGTTTTATTATATCGTTATTCGTCCATAAATTGACTCAGTATTGTAATGAAATATCTCGAGACATTCGGTAACGGAACGAAAGCTACACGTAACAATAACAGTCTTTCAAGAGCGCGGCCTTTCACCGAGAATAAAACGTTATAATGTATAGTATTTATTTATTTCACAGATAAATATATTACAGATATCACAGATAATTATATGTATATCTACAGCTCACCATCGGCACCGCGGCTCTGGTACTACGTCGTAAAAGCCTTTCGAACAAACAATAATAATAACAATAATTGGAACAATTACCCACGGCTATCTGATTACATATTAGGTAATTAAATGCCCTTGTTATGGGAACTGGAGAGCTGCTAAACATACATAATCCATAACTAAACAACACTTATACTCGTATACCTAGATATATTTACTAGACCCAGCCACAGAACCAACGAATGCGCTTAACACAAATGTTGGTTCTCGGTGGGAATGTAACCCACGACGTCCGGTTTAGTAGTCGAGGACTCCAATCACTCCTCCAAGAGGCCAGTCATAACCGGTCAATTTCTGATATTGCAGCCGGTCGCGTGCCACTCCACACTGGAGCGGCGTGGGGCTATAGCGGGGCAGCGGCCCGCGTGCGGATCGAAGTGCCTCCAGTTATACCGCATCAATATTTGTGGCGCGCTTCAGCCGCCTGCGTACAAACGGTGAAGTCCTTCCGATCAAACACTCGCTCCGCCCGACGCGACGCCGACGATGCACTGGCCGGCTTTACTGGTTTTCGGGTTTGCTTTTACTTAAATAATTTTGTCCAGCTTTAGGAGTTGTGTTTCAGATATCTAAAATATTACCTCAAAAATTATTACTGTTTTTCCACCATCACGCGAGGCCTTCTACGGGGTAGGTAGAGAGCATCGATTCAACACGACACTCATCACTGGAACGGCCGGTATCTGACCTATTTGGTCAAGATAAGAAAGTATCCATAATTATCTTTATAATTGAGTTCAGCTTATTCGTGAATAAACAGCTTTATATACACGAATATAGAAAAAAAAATGGTTAAATGTAAAAAATAACAATGCGATGGCTGAGAGCCCTCGCGGCCGGTGTAAGCGAAATGTATTGAAGCTCGTTATAAATGTAAAATAGAGCGTGAGTAACGAGTGGCTGCTATCCGACTAGTGCTGGCAGCGCGCCGCCCGACCTTCAGTGTTTCACTAGTAGTGATTTTATTTACAACCTGCGCTGAACCTGGAGTACCTGATGTATCGGGTGGGTTACTTCGTGCATGTGTCATGTTTATTATGTACGTATTATATTTATTTACATGAATGGTCCCTCATCTTTAGATAGCGATTAAATTCTTAGTAACTCTACTATGGTACTCGTTCCGCTCATGCTTGTGGCTGCAGTCATTATAATTGGCGGTAACTTTGTCATCCTCTTGATGTAACGCGGTTTTCATAGACTACTCATTATATTTGTTATAAAAAATATTACACTAATCAATAAAATAGTTTCATACTTCAACTCTACGTACATAATTAAACCAAATCTTTTTGTTCCATGATTCAATGGTGTTCCATTTACAATTATAAGGTTGTATGTAAAAAAAATGTATTAAAGTAAATTTAAAATTGCGAAAGATAAAGGTGCTTTCATAAATTATAATGTCGCTTTGAGTGAATTGAATGAAAATGATTCAATGGGTGCATTCGTCAGTGGAACACCGGCTCAGAAACCTGCTTGTAATGTGCGCACGCGCCTCTCGCCTCTCGCCTGCACCAATGAGAGCGCGCGCACTGCGGGTGCTTGCTGCCATTGGCTGCACTGCCTCGCTCGTACGAGCCGAAACTTGGACGAGAGGAATCAAAAAAGCCAGCAGCACTAGTGCTTTTATTATAGAATTTTTTTACGCCGAAAGTAAGGTGCTTTTATTTGTTGACCACTAGCTTTTGCCCGCGACTTCGTCCCGCCCCCGCCCCCGCGATTCCCTTTGGAGGTAGAATTTCGTAGAATGTGTGTTTAGTTCACCTCGACGTACCACTACGTATAGTATTATACGTACGTTATTATACATATAAACCTTCCTCTCGAATCACTCTATCTATTAAAAAAAACCGCATCAAAATCCGTTGCGTAGTTTTTAAGATTTAAACATACACGGGGACATAGGGACAGACAGAGAAAGCGACTTTGTTTTATACTTTGTAGTGATATTTACGTTTTTAGATTTTAAAATAACATTTTGATTCTTAGTAATACAATCACGCTTAAGCACGGTTAGGCAGAGACTAAGGCTGACTTTTTTTTTGGATTCCCCGGTTCTTCGTAGCAAATAATGCTTTTAAAGTCACGATAAAAAAAAATTGTCCTAATAAATGATGTAAGTAGTCTGGTAAATAATAATTCATGTCAAAGATTCAATAAAATACGCGCCTACAGTGCTAAAGCTGTAAGAATCTGGAAGAAATTCGTCGTCGTGCGTAGTTACCTACCCCACTACGATTCATGGTTATTTAGATGAGCATTTATATGCCAAACTAAACTGTGCAGTAGCGGCAGCCGGACTCTGTAATAAACACAACATACGTGATCAGAGTGAGCCTGTGCGCTTCATCGGGACGAATATATACTAAATATGGTTGTAGCATGCAAATCGGAATGGCGACGGTTACATAACGTTTCAGAGCTTTGCGTTTCACGTTCCAATTTCGAGCTGCAGATAAGACCATTACAGCGCCAGTTTCTCCTCGAAAATCGATTAAACTCGTTCAAGTTCTTTTGTGATGGGATCCAACTCTAGATGTTTCAACCAAATTGTAACACTTAATGAAACGGAATTACTGTACAGATTGAGACAATGTTTTGCCAGAAACAATTTAAATTTACACACAGCACCGACTAATTATACGTAACAAACAGTATATTTCTAAGATTAAGAAGAAGAAAACATTAATATGTAAAACGAGAGTGTCACAATTTTTATGACAGCTAATAACGTTTTCTGTAATTATTAACCTTGGTTTAAACAATACTACATTTAATTACGTCAAAAGTATATTTTAGAACTTTTTATCAACATAACTAATAACGCACTGCTAATGAATTTTATCAATATAAAAAATGAAGTCGGTTAAAATTTACACTTTTAACATATTTTATCAATATGATTAAAAACACACTGCTGATATTCAACATAGCAGGTTTTCGCCCACTGCTAAGGGCGCAAATATATGTACATTTGAAATGGCTTCGCCTTAAGCATAGTAACAGTATTATAGATCCTTTAAAGCGATGAAGTGGGTCGATGCCCATTAAAAATATATAACATATAAGCGTAGATGGTCTTTATCTAAACCATTTAAAAACCACCACCGAAAATTCGTGGGGGTTGAAATATGTCTATATCTATAGCTAGGCGTTTTACGTTTATGTGACATAATTATCATTGTATAGATACGAAACGTTAGCAGACTTAATAGAATTGCGAACCATTAGTCCTGTTTGTCACGCATCTTCTCCCGCGACTTGTGAGATTTGCACCTTCGCTGTTCTCACGTGAATTTGGAGGACATACGGTTACGTCGCATTCCATCTATCGAAAGTTATTAAACAACCCCGAACCCTTGTAAAACGGTCTAACGGATTTAATCTAAAATAACCGTAATAAAAACAACCGGTTGAACAGTTACTCGTCCAGAAGTCGAATGCGCGGCCTTCGCTTAAGTTTAGCAGATCGTTTACCACCTGCAACTCCACGAGCGCATCTGTATTCTATTTACTTTTACGCAACTATTATTCAAATTAACAATACTAACCTTTTGCATCAATAAAATTGTTTGTAAACATTTATTTCCATAAGTAAACTGTGTAGTAATTTGATACAAGTTGCCCTGAACTGTAAAAGGAGAATATTCTGATTGAAGTGTTCTTATTAGCATATCTAGGAACAATTTACATATTTGTTACAGTCGAGTATATCAGTTAATCAAACGGTGTTTTAATGTCTTCCGTATTGATAATATAAAGTGCGCTTAAGTCAAGGCAAAAAACATACATGTCTACACTCAGATTGTGGTACATTTTTTTTAGATATAGGTAGTTTGTAGTACAAATACTGCTACATACTTTGGCATAAACTAAATTATTAACAATTACCACTACTTTAACTCAAATATATAATCCCGGTTGTTACGCCATTATGCGATATAAAGTATATACTCGTAGTCATTAAGTGATATTCACAGTATTGAAAAAGAATATAGTTTTTTTCAATCCTTCGAGCCCCAACATAAGGTTTACTTTGCAACAGTTCCAATTGTTATTTGTGGAAAAAGAGTTTAATAAAGGCTTCTATAACATATGTGCAGGAATTGGGAAAACTTTTGATTCATTATAAACAGTTCAATCTGTAATAATATTGATGATGGAGATGAATTCTGACGATATTGTAATTCTATAATATTGATTACGATTTTCGTAGGGAATTTTACAATATCATTTTAAAAAATATTTGTATAAACATAAACATTTTGTAAAAATATACATAAATTGGTCAAGCGTAAGTACTCGTAGGTACGCGACAGTATTGTGTTCTATTCCATTATCATTTGGACATTTCAAGGTATAATAACAATAGCGCGCACGACCATTAAAAATAATGATGCAAAAAATAAACAGCTATGCATGTGTTACACCGTGTTTTAACGTCAAACATAAAAACAGTCGAAGTACCTTGTGAACATTGCGAGCGATTGATTAATGTTTAAAAAAATCCTACTCACACAGCACGTCCTCTGTTCGGAACACAGCTAATGTAATAAGGAGCAGCCTCGCTCACGATTTCTACAGGATGACGGATTGCTGTATACTTGAAGCTGTTAAAGTTAATTAGTCTATGTAGAAAATTCGTAGTACATAAGTAGGTCGAGTGCAGCGGAGCGCACGGAGCAATAAAGTAACATGTCACCACTATTCTAGAATTGAGCTCATCAGAATAGTAACAACTACTGCAAAGTCACTTTCCGCGTAAGTGTTTAGAATCTTTGCATTTTACATTAAGGCATTCCAACTGATTCATTATATGTATTAATAATAATAGTAATATTGTAATGTAATTAAAATCTTAGGGACACCAGTTATATTCAGATACTAATTAGCCTAACGATTATTAAATGGAATTTCAATGTTTTAAGACTTCAACACATTTTTCTAATACCATAACCACCAATGAAAATAAGCATCAGCCGATTCAAAAAGCCACGTGCGGTTTGGTTGTTTATGTCCTAGATCAGAACTCCGTGTAATTAATAAACATATAATTATATAACAGATATTATCAACGTTCTATTTTATCTGGTCAAGTATGAACAGATTAAATACCTCACTGAGACTACTTGAGAATAATTGTCATTATTATATTTTTTTATATACATACCTTTGGTTCAGGTAAGTTATTGCGTAATATAAAATCTATTTTTGTTTATAGCTCGCACCATACAGGGCAATAACGACACTGACAGTATAAGGTATACAACAACAGCCGACTTTAACGCTTATAAAAGAAATTTCTAGCGGTCATCTCAAAAAATAAGAAAAATAAAATAGCCCAAGAAAGGGGAGACAGTGTGGGCTACGAAACACGATTCTCTAAAATTAAAATCGTACAAAAACGTGCAATTGTAGCGAGAAATGAAGAAACACTTTTATTACTCGGGAGACAATAACAATGCATGGAATCTTTAGAAATTCAAATACATACATATAATACATATATTAAAACCAGATAGTTTCTTTGTCAAAGTACACTTATTTATATAGTATGTGGTACATAGTGGATATGATAAGTATACTAAATTAGAATAAGTATTGGTCTAGTGGCGAGTGACGATATCATTTGTTGGGTCGCCGTGTCAACTGCTCAATTGCACATGCCTCGCGGACGTTATCTATTGGAACTGCTTTGTAAATCACCATAGTAACTAACGTCCGATAACGTTAGGAAACTAAGGAGTGTCTTACATTAATTTTCTGTCTCAATAATTAGACGTTTTCAATAATGTTAA
Source organism: Agara belti belti (assembly GCA_018245935.1). Lineage (NCBI taxonomy): Eukaryota > Metazoa > Arthropoda > Insecta > Lepidoptera > Hesperiidae > Agara > Agara belti. Next base: position 7,342 of record DWEM01001526.1, on the reverse strand, counting down.
AAGTTGTTGTATGAACTAATTAAAAAATTACGGGCGTTCTGCAGATTGCTCGAGCAATATCGGACTGGTATTATGAAATTTGCTTTTTATCTCCTCATAATTTCTCTACTACGCGAGTAATGATATAGAGTATGTAGATAGATGCCCATGTGCTGTAAATCGCTATCGAAGGTTCATTCAACGCTAATTTAAATAGAAGCTGAACACGTGAATAATATTCTTTTATTCATGATACGAGTGGAGGCGGAAAGCTCGCAGTGAGCAGTATACGAGTATACCTACTCGTCATAAGGTTTAGAAATACAAAATGCACTAAGCTATTTGTTGCATATAAAATAAAGTAGAGTTATTAATTAAAAAGGTTATATTTATCTTCAAATATTATATAAAATATCTAATTGAATTTTCAGTTAAAAATTAAGTGGATTCAGTGTTACTCTGCTATTTATACCAAGAATTTATTATTATTATCATGACTGGCTACATATGCACTGTTATAATTTTTATCTGCTTAGGCAGTTTCTAATAAAATTAATATATAATTAAAGGCTGGACAAAATATTTACGTTATAAGCTTTTGCATATATTATGATCGCCTTTAAATAACATTTAATTTGTTAATTTACCTACAGTCTATTGCAGTAACGTCATGTAATACATCAAATGTGCGAAGCATTGTTTGTTGTGAGTTGACCTGAATTTTAAAACTGACATCCGATTTTTATAGCTTCATTATATTCAACTCCTGTCCGACGCGTGTGATCGTTATTGTTTTTTGTAGCGACCGTCTACCTGAACCAAGTTTTTTAATAATAGGATTGAAGAAATTTTGTTTGGCGTTTTACCAGAAATTAATGTCTCGCGTCGGGTATTGAGAATCGAGTGAACTTTTATGGATAAATATCGTTGACGACATTATGAGTCCCGTAAACTAACCACAATAATAATGTAAAGGAAACATATGTATTAGTGAGACTTATGCGAGGTTATTAAATAGGTGTTTATTAAAAAAGCAAAGAAGAGTTGGAAAACCTTCTGTCGTACTTTGTTTTATCTCTCACAAACCAGATCAAAAAGTCGAATGAAAAAAAAAATTAATTCAAATTTATACTGCATACACATTTCATTTCTGCCGTACAAAAAATATACCAGATATAAGTTCTGAATCGCCTTTGAAAATATTTTATCACAGAGAATTTTACTTGTCCTTTTTTCATCGTCATACACGTAATGCAAGTTAAATTCGTGTTACAATATGTGAATATTATATAGGTGCTTAGATAACGAAGATTTTTGCAGCATCTAACGGAATTGTAATTTTAAACGACATGCAAAATATAAATGGAGCTGTTTATTTCTTCAAAGGAAAACACAATATGTACAATAATTGTATGTCCATTTGATTACAACGAATAATAGGATTATCTCGATCTCACGCAATTCAACTACGTGAAGCGTACGTGCAGAATGCGGGTGCGACGAGACGTGGCTTTGCATGTGTCGATATCTATATATATACAAGTACATACACGTATGTAGCGTAGACGAACGATTGAGTCCCTACGTTCAGAGCGCAACTATTAAATATTGACGTTCCGTAAATAGACGCCAGGTTGATGGTATAATTCAGCAACGGTTGCAGTTTTTATGTACGTTGAGGCACTCAAAAAGGCACGCCTGACCGTTTTTATTTATTCTACACAATCCGCTGAACAGAGTAAACCTTAGCGGCATCATGTGCGAAGTGTTGCGCGCAGCGATATATAGAGCGATGCACTGCGACCTGCTCCCGCCCACTCCATCAGCAAAAATATGCGGTGGCCTATATACACGAGCACATCCAGCACTCTGTGAGCAGTAACACCGCTTTGTAGTGCGAACCATAATTATAATGAGCAATATAACGTCTATCACGAGACTATTAAGTAAATAGTGATAAATTGTTTACCTATTGTTATTGACTAGCCTGCAGGTCCAATAGGATAATTAACCTGACTGATAAGCGGGGAATTCGATTCACTGTCAGGAATAAAATTTGCGTCATGTGTGAATATGTATTTCAACATGTGTTAATTAATTATTTGGTTACTGCCTATAAAACACGCGTTGTCTCGAGATATTATTATTATTATTACTTAACGCCATTTCTGATGGTTTCCTGTACAATGTACTGTCAGGAATTTTGGCGGACTCTAGTCATTATAATAAGCCATTATATTATATTATTCATATAATATTATATATTAAATTATGGTAACTTACACACAAGCGATATTGTCAGACGATGATATCTTTAAAAGGATTAAAGGACTGTCTTAAAATGTGCTTCCGGAAATATGTACAATAATGTAGATGTTTTCAAAATATGTGAATAAAACGCACAGTTCTAGTTAATACTATGGGATTTAGGATACTATTTACTCTATTTATATATGGAACAAACTTTTACTTTCGTTTTTTCTCACTTTGTCTTCATCTACCACAAATTTTAGTAACATAAGGACGACTGTGTGAAATCGCAATCCCGCATTAGGTATACCGAAAAATAATTAAAAACTTTCTAATATGTAGAGTGGCTAATCGCACATGCAACTAGCAGTTTGTGTATTTTAAATCACATGTGTCACAGCGTGGCGTTTGAGAGATATGGCGGCTGAGATAAACATCCCTGATAAGACTAAATACGCAGAAATTGTTTGTATTCCTATCCTCCTGCAATTTGTGGACGTTGGTGAGTAACGATCGATAATAAATGAAAGCGGAATATTTGAGTTCTACGCGATACGATATTATTCGTACTTCAATAGTTCAAGCGATAGGTAGGTACGTGTTCATGAATATAGAGATGCGCCGTGCGAAGCAACACGATGGTAAAGTGCAAAGGCTCTTAATGCCATCTCGTGTTCCCACAAAAGCACCGAAACTTTGCATACAATTTTATGATATACGATAATTTTTACATCGGTGCTTGGCTGTTTTCCGGGTATTTTATAAAATTATAGATAACGCGTCATGTATGAATACATTATATTGTATAAATTGGACGCATTTGGTATTGTTACGAGCCGATGCTAAATTTGTACCGCCCTGAGAATTCTTCAACTTAGTAATATTCGTAAATTCATGAATTTGTTTTGGTCGATGGTGTTTCTGGAGTACGATCAATGTCATATAAACGCCATCGAGCTATGTTGTGTGGACTTGGGCCTTTTGTTTCAAAATGGTGGCAACGTTAACTATATCCCTTTATGAGACTAATTACATTGTTTTAATGAAATGTACCTGTAACAGTAAATATAATTATGTGTATGTTACCAATGCGAATGCAAACCATCATAGCTTTGAATACGTAAAGCATGTTGTTCATTAGTGAAATAATAATCATAGACATATAGCGGAACATGAAAATTGAATATTTTAATAGGAATTACACGTAGCTGACGATGGTACACCAAGGTGGGGTAGTATTCGTAACTACTGTGTTCTATTCGGTTCCACCCTATTACTCTAAACACCAGTACATTCTGTTTAAAAATAAAAATTTAACTAATACTTATTATTATTTTACAAAACAACTTCATTTAATAATAGCCTGCTTGTCAGTGTGTTAAGAAAGCTGGAAATGAGAGCAGTTGGCAAACAAGAAAAACTTAATTTCAACACATAATACCTGTATGAAGAGCAAACACAGGGAGACGAAGTGCTCCAGGAGAACAAAGCTTTATAAACGAGAGGAAGCTCTTAATTCAGTTCGTCCCAAACATAAGTTCCACAATATTACATGCGTCACACGCCTTAATGTCCGTTATGCTTAGCATGAAACATTAAAAGTAGGGAACGAACGCCTTTTTTCTGTTATCTAACTAACTACCTTACGTTTATAAAGGCTTTGCGGTAACATTAGTGGGTACTGCATGCGGTTGATATTAATACGGTTTGAAAGGAAATAAATCTTTTCAACTTCACTCTTAACGTTTGGATTACAGAATATTATAGCGACTCTTGCAGTCAGTAGTAGCGTGCTTGAGTCGCGGCCATTTTGTTCTGAAAGCATTCTCGTATTGATTGGCTTGTTGGTAGCGCGCGGAACAATAAAGTTAAAAAATATTGACGGAATTAAACGAGCATTGTTAAAATGGCTTCAGTTATACGTAGTGACATACTGTATACAGATTTATAACATAAATATGTACGGGTATAAAAATATATAGGTAGATTATACATTATGAACGAAGTAAAAAATAGGAATATAACAAATAAAAACAGCTTCATCTATAATATTGAAAGACTTTTACAGTAGGTAAATCGCATTACAACATTTCTTTTTTAGTACAGTTACATTAATCAATATAAATTGTATCAATGTTATTCGTATTTATGGCGCGGTGAACAATGTTAGATCGTAAATTGATCTAGCTATAGAACTTAATCCTAAAAGAACAATTAATAGAGGTATCTCGGCATTGCAACAGTTAAGTACAAAGATCTACAATAAATGCAGTTTTATTTCAGATATTCTGCCATTTATGCAATATTGAGGTGGTGTAAAGGAGAAAGTTATATAATTAATTACATACTTGATAAATATTCATTTGTCGTTTTGCAAAACGCCGCGGGGTCCAGACAGCGCGAGTGCAGTCCTTCGCTATTTGGTTGCGGGAAAACTGACGAGTGCATTAATATGTATAATTTGTGCAACTGACGCGTTGCGGTTCAAATATCGATAACTCGCATCGCGGCACACCGCCACGCTTCGATGCGCATTCAAAATTAGATGATGCTTTTAAATCATAACTACATATTCGAAGAGGAAAATAGGCCTTAATCTAATCATGTGACGAAAATAAACAAGAAAGCCGCATGAAATATAAGTGTTTTATTATTGACAAGTATTATTTTAAGTGTTGTTTTGCAAGAGCTCCATCATAATTAGAGTTCGTATGCTGAGAGGCTCGAGGTGATCTCGCTTCAGGAGTCCTGTTAGTTCACGGCATGGAAGAGAGTGCGCGGGAAGGCTGTGCCCGTATGCACTTTGTCTGATCTGCGTAATCGAGTAATGACTGCGACACTAGGAGAACCAGTATTATGATTGTCCTATTCGTAGCTTTAGGGGGCCGTAATGAGGTCGCGTCGCTTATGCGACAGGAGAGACCGGGAGTGAGACCGGCGGAGGGGTTGGGAGTTAAAAGAATTATAATTCGTCGTTCTCTCTACTCTTCGTTGTGATAGGCGGCGGAGGAATTAATCAAAATGGGCAGTGAAATGAGCAGCTTCCTTAACACCAATGCGTTTGGACGACGATATAATAAACATAATTATGGTAAGATTCCCGTCTTCCCCATAATCATAGTAAACCCCGGGTCTATTAATATTTTTATATAATATGTTCAATGCAGGTTTCGTTCTAAGCTCACGGATCGGTTAAACAGTATCAACAAAATCAATGCAGCGGCGACACAATGCAAAACTCGATAAATACGCCAGCTTTTTCTACGGTTACATGGAAACGACGTCTCATTTTATTTGTCCCATCGAGGGTTTTCATTTCTCTTCGTACTGCATATTCGTCGAACGTGTTTACCAAAAAAAAACAATAACAAAATTTCATGAACTCCACCTTTCAGACTGCAGTTACCGGCATTCGGCTTCTATTATGTGTTGTTTCTGTAAAATATTTCTTCAGTGCTCTACCTTTTCATAGACTTCGTCTTGGTCTTATTTGGAGAGCTATACCGAGAGAGCTTTTTAATTTCGTTCTTTGGTGTAATAAACAGTTGTATTCGTAATGCATTTCATACTTTTATATACATTTTAAGAGCGACGTATTTACGAGATGTATTTTTATGTACGTTAATCCATAATACATATTATATGATCAGTTGATTACTATAAACTGGAAATGTAATAAATATGTTTGATTTAGTGTAAATATCAATATGTACATATTGGAACAGTTGCCGAATAGGCAAAGTGAAAACTGTGCAGTATGTTTATCTTGTCTGTTTGTCAACCGATTTTCCTTTTTTTTTTTCGTTTGGTAACTGACGAGCTTTAGTGTTATCAATAAAAACATTTTAGAAACACAACAAAAAAAAAGGTAAAAAGTTTAATCAACTTTAAATTTTGTTGTCGAATTCCGAACACCGCGCGAACTGTAGCGTGTAAAAATATCTCTTACATTTAAAACTTTCAGTTCGGTACGTCAAAATACTTCACAGTTAATTAGAAATATACGTAATGAATATGAATATTGAGGGTTCTTAATAATTATTTCTATTTATCGACGAGCGTAGTTAATAACGAACGAATGCAAATGATACATCCATGTTTGGTTTTTGTGATGCGCATCGGTTTAATGTTGGTTTTTTACGCTGAAACGAACCACGTCCGAGCGACTTCATTGTGAGCAAAAAATATCGACTCTTTCACACCAAAAGCTTTGGATTCTAGCGACTGCTCTTTCATAGATTTTTTAAGTAATAATGAAGTAATGGTTATTTTTTTTTTCCATTTAGGCCGATATCCCACTGGCGTTCGTCGGGCGCGAGCATCCCCGCAAAGATTGTCAAGCGACTTTGCGTTCGCTCCACACGCCTGCGACACGCCGTTTGTCGTTTATATCAGCACACGTTTTGTCGATAATAATCAATCGAATCCCGACGACGCAACGCGAACGCCGCGTCGTCGCTGGACTAGCGTTGGAGAGACGCTCACGCTCGACGAAACCCACTCGGATATATCAGCCTTACTATGCTTATTTTGATCATCAGATTTTCGTGTAGTAATGCGTAAACATCCGTTCCACCGAATTGATGATAGTTTTATAGTAACGTACAGGCAAAATGTTGGTTTCAATAAAATTGTCAGCATTGTTAAAAAAAATACCATTCACTTGTATGATTTAAACTGATTTCAGCTACATAAAACTTTAATTTGTTCTACATAAATAACCTCTAAATGCCTCCTAACACCTATGTACACCTACGATAAAATTATAAATTCATTAATATACCCTTCTTTTGTTCATTCTCGTTAATGCGAACATTAGCATGTGTACCCAGCGGATAAGTATTGTTTTATTAATTATGCTAATAATTAGTAGGCGGCTCATTCTTGACACTGTACGTTTAATATTATATTGAAAAAAGAAATACTATTATACCGACGAGAGAAAGCAGAAGCAAAGTTTTAATGAGTATTGCATCATAAAAGTTGGTGAGGTCTAGTTGCAGAGTTCTAGAAATTATCACTGTTCGCAATACATATATACCTATACAAATAATACAAACAAACATTCAACAGGATATTAACTTGGTCGAGACTGCACGGCAATGTCTAACTT
>DWEM01001525.1:0-14021 GCA_018245935.1 Agara belti belti | reverse complement strand
TGGTGAAATGTGGGGGTGTTCTACACTCCTCTGCCTACCCCTTCGGGGAATACAGGCGTGATGTTACGTTTTTTTTTCTTTAATAAATACTTAGTAAAAATTTAAATGATTTGAGTATAATTGACCCCGACATTTAAATACTAAATAATTTTGAGATATACTGTACTTTCATTAATTTATATTGATGCTATTGAATAAAGAATGAATTCAATTTTAGATTTGACAATTACTCTGCACCTATGGTGGTGGATGGAGTAGCTGTTTCATTAGGGCTCTGGGATACTGCTGGCCAGGAGGACTATGACAGACTGAGGCCACTGAGCTACCCACAAACAGATGTCTTCCTTATATGTTTCAGTGTGACAAGGTATTTAATTCTCTGTATATTGTTTTTATAACATCAATGATCTTGTATTTGTAATCTGTTTCAAGACACCTATTTATAATTACCATTTCACAAATAATAAGAGTGAATCTATGTTTCATCTTATTTTAATAGAGTATTAAATATTCCTTTCAACAGCTAAGGGAAATTCTTCTATTGTCAGCTTTTCTATGAATGCTATAACTCGGAACACCATCATATTTCTTGAATTAAAGTGAACAGTTCTAGCTTTGTTCAACACATTGTGATGTTGTAATAGTGTGTGAATAATGACATTCATTTTATGAAAATAATAATAATTATATCATATAATGACACCATTACCTTACTCTTCATAGAACAAACTACAAATACCATTGTTCACTCCAAGTATTTGATACTTTTCACTTTTATGTTTGCTTTTTTGTATTTGGGTATCATTACAATCAGTTACAAGTGGCAAATGATCTGTGAAGTTCAGTAAAATTGTTGTTAGTAATTTTGGTAGCAAAGTTTTAGTGTGTCTGTACTTTGGAGAATGTTTTCATTTGTTAGGAAATTCAATAAATAGCTGTTCTAATTACTTATACTTATGTGCAGATTCAGGAGCAATATTATATTGTAAGCTATAGAAGTTCCAAGACAATCATGCATATCACATAACAGTGTGATAATAGTAGAAAGTTAGATCACAAAACAATAAAATATGATTTGTTAAAGCAAGATGAAACATGCTCGGATTCCACATGACTTACACTAGATGCAAATAAAAAGTTGGTAACATACCAATTTGGTTATTCACAGTTGTGTAAATCAGTTCGGGGACTGAATATTATTTTTTTAGTTTTTTACTGATTTATTTCCTCTTTATTGTTTAATACAATGGATGGACTTATTGCATATTGATATTTTCTACAAGTAAATCCTTCCAGGGGATCAAACAAGCAGAAACAAGTACAAGTGACTCACAAGTCAAAGTGACTTACTTCTTTTGTACATTTCAAATCATCATCTTGAAAATATTGCAGGAATAGGCATGTTAGTGTCAATTAGTATAGTTGCTATTAATTAATTTATATGTATAATAAAGCCCAAGATATTTTAAAAAAGTACTACTACTAGCCCTCATACTGAAATCGATTGTTTTAATATGATAGGAATTGGTTGACCGCACATTCTGCTGCTTAACATTTCCTTATAAAAAAAACATACTAATTTAGAAAAAAATACCATGTCTAATATGAGCTTTCATATAAACTTATATTGCAGTTGATAAATATCAGGATGAGTTCATATACATAGCTTTTGATGTTTGATTTTCAGTCCGTCATCATATGAAAATGTAACATCAAAGTGGTATCCGGAGATCAAACATCACTGTCCAGATGCTCCTATTATTTTAGTTGGTAAGTGGGGCATTCTTTGACCCATTTAATAAGTGTTCATCAAACATCAGAATTGTTAGTGCAACTATTTGCCGATGACCAATGATCATAGATATAATCCTAAAATTAATATTTCGATAATTTAACCAGGTACCAAAATTGATTTGAGAGATGACCGGGAAACATTAAGCTTGCTCTCTGAACAAGGCATGTCGCCTTTGAAGAGGGAGCAGGGCCAGAAACTGGCAAACAAAATTAGAGCCGTTAAATATATGGAATGTTCTGCTTTGACACAGCGTGGACTCAAACAGGTAACTTAGTTGGTTTTTGTTATAATTTATCAAATCGTTTTTGGAGTTTTCTCCTTAAGAAACAATTTGAGTTGTAAGGCACGGTATGGAAATTTTATAAGGAGTAAAATAAAGTGTAACATGTAAAGGATGTGACGTCTGCCGCTTATGGCAACTAACTACTCTATGGCGTCGTTTCCCGCCTAATTTTAGATTTAATTTCTGGTAGAACACTTGAAACCACTAGATATGGTATAGATTTTGTTTTTGTTTCTGTTTCTGTGGCTTTGGCTGCATTATTAACATTCATTATTTCTTATTCTTTATACTTTTTTGTTGTATTTAATTGTTAATAGCTATTTAAACTGACTTCATATTAAAAAAATAATACTTAATATAGAAAATATTATTTAGTTACCTTACAAATATATTTTACAGGTATTTGATGAAGCTGTTCGTGCAGTATTAAGACCTGAACCTCAGAAGAGACATCAGAGGAAGTGTTTAATTATGTAATATATTGCAACCATGACAAACTAATGTTATACCACATAGACATGCAGGAATCTCAAAGCGACAGTAATAATATGTTTCTATACCAGATTTAATGTTTATCACGGAATGTTATACATTATTTTTTATTTTAGATCAATTATATTATTTAATACACAGAAACTGGCGAATGTGCTACTCAAGAATATTTTAAGTGCCATAATTATCTCGAATTCTGCATTGTGATATACCTTTTGGTAAACATCCAGATCATCACATCAAAAATGTTATTATTTATTTATTTTCTATTTTTTGTAAGCAAAATGGTAATACCAAAGATTTATGAATAGATGTAAGTCTGAGTACCTTTTAGTTGTGTTCTTAACATCGACTATGGTTGGAAACAGATTGTTACTGTTTAATAAAGTTGAGTGATGTTATTTTTATAATACACAGAGGAACCTCAGTAACTTGGAAGTTTTTACAAATATTCTTATGCAATTTGCAAATAAGGACTGACTGTAGAAGCTAGTTATGTGTATTAACATACTCAAACGAATCCCTTAGTTGCATGAATGAGTATTTTGTATCGATAGGCATTTATTATGACAATCTATAAAAAAGTAATTTACAGTAGAAGTAATAGCTGTTATGATTTATACCAAGACAAGTAAAAGAGTATATGTAAACAATTTTTGGGGAGTATTTTTTGTATATGAAATTGTTCGTAAATTGTTTTCGATATTCATAAAATTGAATGTATTTGTTTATAATCGACTACATTTTGCTGGAAAGCAGAATATAACATGCATTTACTTTTGGATATGACTAGATATTTTGTTACAGAAAAATAATGCAGTACAATAACTGAATATAAATGGGTTTTTAATAGGAATTATTACTTACATTTTTATATTGATTATGTATGTATAGTTTTATTTTGCGACTAAACATTTATTTTATATTGTTTTGATGGGCATGAAGAAACCAAGAGTGTTTTATAGTGATTTACTAGGTCGAAATATTTTTGTATGTGAAAATTATAGCTTAAGGATATAAGCATTTAGTGTGATTATGTAACGCATCGGTTATTATAATATTATTCTCGGAATAACTTCGTGTATGGAAATCAGTCATGAAAGAATTCATCACAGCAGCTGAAGGTTATAAGTTAGAATAACTAAAATAAATTCAATATAGTGTTTTTGTTTAGAATTATTAACGGTAATAATAATTAAGGTATAATTACTTTCACGGCTGATTTTTTGAAACGGTTTAGACTGCTTTAATTTACAGAAGCTTATAAAATGTATATATCTACAATTATTGATGTAAGAACAAATGCGCAACTCGAAAAGAATCTTATGTAATATTTGCACTTCATAAATTATTGAATTTAAAGCGGTTTTTTCTTTCACCTTTTGGCATGGGAAACTTATTGTATTTGGTATTTATCGGTCGACAGTCACTTTTATATAACACTGGCTGTTAGCCGCGTGGTCAAAAGAATTTATTTTGTTCACACGCCATACGGTTATTGCGCCCGTAACGCAATCTATAGGGCTTGTTTGGTTAAAACGTGTTTTCCCGTTTGAATGAGATATTGTTCACCGAAAAGATCGATCCGTAAAAGTTGCCATCATAGGTATTAAAATTAACGAATTTTATTATTATTATTCGAAAATTAAAAGTCGTGGGGCCACAGGCAGTTAACACCATTCGAAGTATCGATAACCAGTTGTAAATAAAGATCGTCGAATGGCGGCGGCGTCCTTTAACCAGGTGGTCTGATGACCTCGGGAAGATAGCGGTAAAACAAGGGATTCATGCGGCTCAGAACTGGGAGGAGTCGCGTTGACTAGGGGAGGACTAAGCTCAGCAGTGGATTTCTAAACGTTGTTGGATAGATGGAATGGTCAATATTTCTATAAGTATATTGCATAATAATTCTCAGTTAACGTTTTCAGTGCCTAAATGCAATTCAACTTTGTTTCACGTTTAATTTGCTTTACATGGCTGTTTAAGCTACAAATACTTTATAAGTGTATGAATAACAGAGAATGAATTAAAAACAGATCAAACTGTTCTCAGCTTCTCAGTACGACTTCAATTATGCTACAATACTTTGCTAATAATGGTTACTAAAATGATTAAGGTAAACAATAAAAATATTTTATTGTAAAATAAAAAAAACATTTTGTTATTATATGCACTTTATTTCGTTTAACATATATCTGTCATTAAAACATTCAGGAATATTACATTTTAAAAATGGGACAAGATTAACTTCGAAATAGACAATGATTTTAGAGATACATAACTTTACATACATTGGTTGTAACTTTAAGGGTATATTCAAAATCGGCAATAGTAAAATCATTTAGTCATATGAGAAAATTTCTGGGCACTAAATTTTAATCCTCTTTTTTTATTGTTTCCTCCTTAAAATAAAATATTACGTGAATATACCCTAAAATTGGAACAAATTTCCAATACAGGTAGGTAACTATTACTAACATTGATGTGGGTATTCTGAATTGATTTTTAACATTAAGTAATTCATTTGAATCTTAAACATATAGAGATATTATGATTCCATTTCATTCTTGCTACAATAAAATACTGAATACACAATTACGTTTTTAACGTATACACATAAATTCGGCATTCAACATATATATACTTTGGATAAAAATCTCGTACATACATGAAGCTGAACGTATGACACACGCATTGTGACAAACAAGTAAATTTAAATTTGGTTGAGTCAGTCGACCGTTCAATTACAGTCATACCAAGCCATAATCTACTGGGACAATTAGTATTATGTGCAAAGCATTTCTTAGCACTTCTAACTACGTAGGTAACAGGCGACCGGCTAGGACTCTGAATAAGACTAGAAGGCTGAAAGTTTGTCACGATTGTTATTTTAAAGATCAATACCATTGGCAAAAAAACAACTGACTACATTACTTATTGTGTGATTCGTTAAACCATTTAGGAAACATACTAATCTAGGTACGAGCACACAAGTACACATTTGATTAACAAATGACATGTAAGTATACAACAAAAGGAAAAAGAAAAAAAGTAATTGAAAAATAGTGACATATTTTGTTTTCTAATTCTTTTCAATCACTGTATGAATAAATATCATTTAACAAAATTGTCAACAAAGTAACTAGTATTTCGCTTTTAATCTAGGAGTGCATGAACACTACCAAATATGCCGTGGCAGTTTTTTGTAAATAAATATTACTTATGTAAAGTTTAAAACGAATCACAAAAATATAAAGAGTACAATAACTTAATAGAGTCTGAGTCTGTAGTGAAATTCTGTTACTTACTGATTTAAGTAAGTATATGAAAACTAGCAACAAGTTGTTTTATTATTATGTAGCAAAACAAGGTGCATTTAAAATCATATACCTAATCGAACATCGTTATTGAAATGAATAATTTGCATAGTAATGTTTATTTAAATGAATAATCATGATACCTACTGCATATCACTTCTATCGAATTAAAAATAAATAAATACATTGTACTCTGCCTGCAAAATGTAAAAAGTCACTGGCGATAGTTCCCAGACTGTATAAATGCAATACAATATTACAGAATACAATATTACAAAATTAAAATGTTGTTGAAAGCAAATAAGTATGTAATTAAATTAAAAAAAAAATGGAAACCCCTTGGGCTTCCTCAGCGAAAAGTAATTGTGGTTTTTTAAAAGAATCGGACACAATGCTGACTGTAATTGATGTGTATGTGCTCGCAACTGACCACTGCATATTGCAGGATTTTATGCACACTACCGCATCATATGATCTACTACAAACAAAGTAGATGCACACTCGTTTACCACAACTATAACGAATAACAATATTGCAAAACATCTCATTATGATACAAAATGAAAGCTTTGATTTAATTTAATTTCAAGGTATGATTTTTGTTAGCTTAAAGTGAAGAAGGTACCATAATTTATAAGCTATACAGTCCATAGCGCCAAAGCCTAACCTAACCAATGAATCAATTTACCCATAGGTATCTCAAAAATTTTACATTTCATTAGATAAAATGTCAGAAATGGCTCCCTTGTTCCATTGAGTTTTCTTGGACGAATGGTCATTATTATACTTAATTTAAATAGGAATTCCAAAGCAATATCGATGCTATGTTGACATATTTGTAGACAAACTATTGTATCAACTTTTAATAAATGCATATAAGGTGCTAGGCGACAGTACTAAATTTTTTATACAATTAAAAATCCTATTAGACATCCTCATTCAGTATCGTCATTTTAAAGGAAGCATTATCTGTTGTCAATACATTGAATTATGCAACAATGAGTAAAAATAACCAGTTGGTAAAAGATCTATATATAAAAGCTTATATCCTATCGAGATATACAATACATAACATTCAGTATAGATACATTAGATGTACAACAAATAACTTGATTAGTTGATTGCCTAGCTCGAAACAAACATGGTGTTATTGTACTAGGATGGAAACAAATTCTGTTTAGATACTTATAATAGGTATAGACATTTATGTGCTATATATCAGTTATGTTTCAAAATATAGTCCAGTAGATGTTGACTATATTGTAAAGAGTTCATAATAAACAGCAATGCAACAAAGGAAAATAATAAACAATATGTGTATCTTGAAATATTGTACAATTTATGCTTAAATACATAAATAACATCCATAAATGTTAATATGGCTAAATGCAATTACACAAATTATAAGCAGATACAAATGTCTGTTTATGTTTCATTTTGCATTTAAATAATTATAATACCCACTATACAACAACATAATCATACAGTTTCAATGAAACTGTATTCTAATTGTATTATATAGCAACATAATCCAAAATTGAATACAAGAATAAATGAGTTATTTGGCCTCTTTCACTTCATATTAAAAGTTTGAAATGATATAAGACATTTATAACCTAAGTTATTGTGCATACACATTATATATACAGCCGTTTAATATTATAATTCTACCAACAGCAATGTTTAATGTTTTTGGATTTTTTCAATATACACAGAGACGGAACAATGAAGAACATCCATGAATAACTTCATAAATTACATATATTATAAACTGTAAGAAACCAACTATTTTTTTTACATAACAACATGAATACAAAATGAGACTCAAACTTTAGCATGACTATTCTTAGTCACTAAAACATTTAGATTCAATTTGGATAAAATATCAGGATAAAAACGAGTATGTTATTCTAGACACATAAAATATTACTTTGATTACACTTATTATGAATGTAACATTGAAAATCTTAATAAAAGGACTGCCAGTCCATGTTAAGTGGCCTCACTATCCTGGCTAAATGGCAGATATTGATCTTTGTTATATCACATAGCCCTATAGGGCCCTTGTGATTTTAAATATTGAATTACTAGTGAAGGCCCCAGAGACACCACATCTGCAGGAATAGAAGTCAAGGGGCAATTCTCAATGCTCATTATTTGTAAGCTAACACATAAGGCCAATTCAAATGGTAAATTGCACAAATTGGGGTTATCATTCAAATATAAAGACTCAAGATTCTCGAGTGTACCAATTTCCTCAGGTAAATACTGTAAATTATTTTCTCCGACACTCAAAACTGTAAGATTTATCAAATGGCCAATGGAACGAGGCAGAGATGTAAGTTGATTAGATTGTACAATCAACTTTTGTAGCTCATGAAGGAGACCAATTTCATTAGGCAGTACCTCAATTTTATTTTCCTCCAAATCTAAAACTCTGAGCTTCCTTAAATTACCAATGCTTGGTGGAATGCGCCTCAACAAATTGTTAGACAATATCAGAATTTCCAAGTTCTGCAACTGCTGTATGTCATCAGGTAATTTAGTCAATTGATTGGTTCCCAAGTTCAATTCTACCATATTCATCCAAGTACCAATGTCAAGAGGAAGAGATGTGAGTAAATTTTCTTTCATGTTGAGCTTGGTTAAATTTCTGGCTCTTGAAAATATGCCATATGGAATTTTATCAATTTGATTATGCTCCAGATTTATTGACACAGTATTTGTAAACTGAGCTGGGCCGCCAGATGGGTAACTTCCAAATGAGTTGCGAGACAGTGTAATACTTGTAAGCTCATGTAATCTAGCAAGAAGGCCTTCAGGCAGTTGGGATATGGAGTTTCCTTCCACATTGAATTCATCCATATGGGTACAGTTACTCAATGTGGGTGGTATACCAGTTAGCCTATTGTACCGAAGCCCTAAACGAGTTAATGCTTGTAGATTCCCAATTGTTTCTGGTATATCCAACAGTTCATTATGTTGTAAATCCAAAGTTGATAGGTTTATACAAAAACCAATTTCTTGAGGCAAGTGCTCCAAATGGTTATGAGATACATCAAATGTCACTAAGTTCACCAATTTTCCAATTCCAGAGGATAACTCCTTTATCTTATTTTCTCTTAAACTCAACATGGTAAGGTTAGTGAGGGATGCAATGCCATCTCCAACTACTCTGATTCTGTTAAATCTTAGAAAAAGTGTTGTCAATGATGTAAGCTTGTATACCACTTCAGGAATATCACTGAGTTTGTTGTGTCTTAAATCCAATACCTTCAAGCATCGCAAGTTCGCTAACGAGTCGGGAAGGCTAGTGAGCGAATTCTCATTCAGAGCTAACGTTTGTAAGTTTGTTAGGCAGCCAAATTCTGCTGGAAGAGCCACTAACTTATTTCCGTATAAGTAGAACTCTACTAAATGCGTTAAATCTCTGACATTCGGCGGCAAAGACGTAATGGATGACTTACTGAGATCGAGCCGCTTTACTCCTTCCTCGCGACATCTGATGAATTCCTTGATGACATCTAAGTCTGCTTGAATGGGCTTATTTTTCTTAGCTGTCGGCTTTGGTTTGTTAGATTCAGGATGTTTTACGGTCACCACCTTAGGCCTGACTCCCTCAGGATTTGTCAGGGACGCAGTAGATAATTTTTTCTCCCTCATACTATGATACTTTTCTCGCGGACTTACTGTACCAATTGTATCCAATGACTCCGATTCCGCCTTTTCTCTCGATGAGTTGTCCAAATTCATTTTTAATATTTCACTGATACGTGTAATAAGCGTAAAATTAGAAATTTATGATTTAAAATTTCATCTAAAACCCGTTTGACATCCCATCTTTTCACACACGAATCGATAACTAGTACAAATCGGTTTACATAAAAAGTAAATAAAATATGAAGAAAATTAGATAATTGAAACGAATAATTATTGAATATCTTAAATGTTTTTCAAATAATGCACAAATTAAGTTTATCACTCAATTATTAAATTTCCACAAAGGAAGGACAACGCATCCTCCATCGGAAAAAATTCTACATGATTGATTTTTTCGTAGTAAGTGTTATATACCGTCGTAATGATACGTTCAGCCAGATAAGAGTTAAAAAACCATTTTTATTGTTCGCAGTTAAAAAGTAAATTTATTAATATTCATACTAGATTACTTTAAATAAACATATATTTATGTATTTACATTTTCTTAATATTAAAGTAACAAATATTTAATATGTTATTGATTATTTAATATATTTTTAGTTAAAAATTTACTGGCAGTTAGTTCTTTACTATTTTAAAAGCATTAAATTAATAGACCGTACGATTGTAAATTAACTTACTGTTAAAGCTGTTAAACTAGCTAACTTAGCTGTTAAATTTAACATTTACGAAAAAAAACACTTGATGAATTAAATAATAAAGTTCACTTCTCACCTGATTGTTATTAAACGGCTGGTACACAAATATGTTGTTTGGTTGTATGAAATAATTCAAGCTGACATACTTAAAAAAAAATAAACTGTACAAAACAATTGAACGAAACAAAACAAGTAGGTAGGTCATCTAAATTGACTTGACATATTGACAAAGTCAAGTCAAGGCATCGCAATCTTCATCCACTTCATTGGAAACAATATTGTTATCGAATAAAAACAATTTATATTTATATCAATTTGACAAAAGTATAAATTACGCTTTTAAAAATGGAGAAAAAGGACAAAGAAGAACAAAGTATCATGGATAAATCCATGAGATCAGTCTTTGGTTAGTCCTAGTTAACAGTTCAAAGTTAAAGTTTGTTATTTTCATATCTTACGATTATTTATTTGATTTTAGTTGGAAATATACCTTATGAAGCTACTGAAGAAAAACTGAAAGATATATTTAGTGAGGTGGGGCCTGTATTATCGTTTAAATTGGTGTTTGACCGGGAGACCGGCAAGCCGAAGGGTTATGGGTTCTGTGAATACAAGGATCAGGAAACCGCCTTGAGCGCCATGAGAAATCTTAATGGATATGAAATAGGTGGCCGCGCTCTGAGGGTGGACAACGCATGTACGGAAAAATCGAGAATGGAAATGCAAGCGCTTATGCAAGGACCTCAGGTAATATTATTATGCGCTTCGATAATTGAAGTTACATCTATATCTTTATCTACTTAATTGTTACAATACTGACCTGCTTGTAAAACAAGTTACACACTATTTCCAATGTATACTTCAATGATACAATTTTGTTGATGTAATAAGTGCTTACCAGCTATCACTTCCCTAGGAACAAAACATTATTGATAACTATCGTAGTTGTTTACAAGAAATTGGATTACTTACATTTTGTTGGTTTATATGGTGAGTGTGAATGTTAGTGTTCTGAGAGGTAGACCTAGGTGTACATGCTTTAAGAAAACTGGAGACATATTTAAAGAAGGTCAGGTGAAGTTTACCTCTAATATTAAATGAGCCTGTGTGATGATTTTAATAAAAATAGAAGAAGTGAAACAAGTTTGTCAGGAGTGTAGCCAATGGAAATCTTTAAGTCTCTGCCTACCCTTATGGGAAATAATTGTCATTGGTTGCCTTCAGAGTCATTTTTATAGCTATTGTCAATTGAATAATGCATATTATATCATAATATTACCTCAAAAATTGTAGGTAGAGAACCCCTACGGGGATACTGTGGAACCCGAGAAAGCTCCAGAAGCAATAAGTAAGGCTGTGGCTACTTTACCTCCAGAACAAATGTTTGAACTCATGAAGCAGATGAAGCTCTGTGTGCAGGTTTGTAAATCACCTTCTAACTTATATTTGTTAAAAATATAGTAATCTATGAAATATAATATCAAACATAATAAACACTGTACAATGACATTATGAGTTACCATGAAGAATTGTAATGGCTTGATAAGAGTATATTTTTCTATTGGTGTTTAAGATCCCTAGATGAATATTAAAAAGCGAATAAAGTATAACCATTAATTCCTGTTTCATATATAATATTTGGGGTAGTTGGGCAACTGAATTTTATTTATCTATTCTTGTTATCTTTCCAGAACAATCCAAATGAAGCTAGAAATATGCTGTTACAAAACCCCCAGTTGGCTTATGCTTTATTACAGGCACAAGTTATAATGAGGATAGTGGATCCTGCTACGGCTGTTGTAAGTACTGCATCCAGTTGTGTTTGTATTGTTATCTGCAATTTTCATTTTTAAAGCAGAAATAAGCTTATTTGTAGTATCAAATTAAATCAAGTAACATTAAAAGAGATAATATTAAAGTGTATGCTGCTGTTAAGTTGTAATAAAGATAACTGCCTAGCAAAGTCATAACAGAATATGTTCACTTGACAGATCACAAGCAGCTATCCAATCAAGTTGTTACTCCAACTTAATTTTAACAATTGTTTCATCACTTGTGATGTTTGAAAGTAAAACAAAAGTTTGTATAAATTACGAATGTAATCGTTTTTCAGACCATGCTGCATCCTAGCAACCCGGTGCCACCAGTTCTGCAGCCCGGTGACAAACCACCCTTTATCCCTAGCAATCCGCCCCCATCGCTGCAAGGTCATTTTTTTTGTACTCTAAACATCATTTACAAATTGCATTATAATTACTGTTGTCATTATTAACCAAGTATAATTTTTAAAATATTTTCAGGTCAACAACCATCGTTGCTTGGAAACCCAGTTCCACCACCAAATCAATTTACCAGTAAGTATGGTTTACAAGTAAGTATAAATAAAATCTAATAATAAATTTCCACCACAGAGGCACAAATATGACAGATGAAATCTTAAAGGACAGTGACAAAACTGCCACCACACTTGCATAAGAAACAATATTGTTTGGTTCCCTACAGTTCAGTTGTAAATGTTTTATTATATGACAGCTTGATTACACAAAATTGATTTATTTCAGTAAAACAAGTGTTTTATAGCCCAAACAATGATGTCAGGCTGAAGCTACTCACCCACCTTAGAATATTGGCATTATACAGGACACATCATTTGGAAATCCGTGCAGATAACAGACTATTCATTCATACTAATTTAATTTAATCCCATTCCTTACAGCCCTCTTTGAGGTTGCTTGCAGATAGCTATGGTGACCTTTTTTATTTACTACATTGTTACATAGTATAAAAATACAGCAGTAATTGTGCAATAATAATAGAGTTTCTCTATTATTTTTTGTACTTTAACTCTAATTATATTATATATTGTAAGTACTGTCCATATCTCTAAATACATTATTTGTTCATATAGACTAACGATATTATTATGACATGACGAACTTTATTATTGTTGCGTGTATTAGGTCGTCCCCCGATGAGCGGTATGGGGAACATGGGAGGTATGGTGATGGGTGGCGTGGGCGGCATGGGCGGAATGAGCGGCATGGACGTGGACCTGCGTAACGCCCGCGCGCCCGCCCCCACGCTACTGGATCAGGACATGCGCTCGCTGCCGCCCATGCCGCCCATGCCGCCGCACCCCGTGCCGCCCCCCACACAACCCCCACAAACTGGAGACAGGTATGCATGTCTATATTTTTCCTACTCTCTCTCCGATTTGAACAATTGTTTTTTAACATGTCAAACTTCCCTAAAATGTTGAATACTGTCAACCTGCCCAATCTAATATTAAAAAAAAATCTAAATGTAGTAATACAGTTTGAAATGTGACATGTATATATGTATCATGAAAATTTTAATACAATCAATGAGCATGATTGAGTGTCACCAGTTTGTAAATATTCGTTCCGGTTTTTGTGAACAGACTTGCAAATATTCAAAAGTTATATTTTATTAGCAAATTGACACTTAAATATTTATAATTACATACAATTTTCTTGTTTGTACCACACTTTATTGATAAGATTACACCCAGGAGATTGGAAACGGCTAAGTTATGCCTCGTGCCATTCTCTACCAGTCAAACCTCGGGAGCTGGTAGAAGGTTGAATTAGGCGCTTAAACAAAATCATCACAAACTAATATATACATTTACTAGCTGACCCCGCGAACTTCGTACCGCCTAACAAACAATGTTAAGGGGGGACAACCCTTATCACTAAGGGGTATGAAAAATAGATGTTGGCCGATTCTCAGACCTACTCAATATGCTGACAAAAT
>DWEM01001524.1:0-14026 GCA_018245935.1 Agara belti belti | reverse complement strand
TTAAACGTAACTGGTGAAATGTGGGGGTGTACTACACTCCTCTGCCTACCCCTTCGGGAATACAGGCGTGATGTTACGTTTTATAAATGATATTGCTACCTTGTAACTCAAATAACTCGAAAGACGAAACTGTTGCAATACAAATAGAATTTATTAAAAATTATTTGGAAATGTAGTGATCTTAATTGAATACAATGCGTTATAGTCGTAGATACAGTTGCAGAGACAATTTGTCCTCGCACTCGTTTGCCTACTATGGACAATGGAAAAATTATTGCGATCTTAAATATATACATATTATGTATTTACGACAAAAGTGCAAAACTGACCTTGCTTCTACCGGTTCACCTGCTCCCGACAACATAAGGGCCCCTCGCTTGAGCCTCGTGAACTGTTCCAACACTTCCAGGGTCTCATTGTCCGGCCGCGGCCAGGGGATCTCCGGGATCTCTGGCAGCTCCGGCAACTCCGGTATCACTATTGGATCTTGGTCTAATGGAATCCTTATCGTGCAATACTTGCCGTGTATGTCTAGATCGTTAACAAATTGATGTATACCGAGGCATTGGTAGTAGTCACCCAGATCGGCCAGGTGGAGCCCCAATATACCACTCGGTATTTTGCCACTGGCGTCCAAAACTGTGGACAATAGATAAGAATGTGTTAAAAATATATTAATATACGAAATGTTTTTACAAATATTGACAAAGTAGTGATATCCTGAATTGTTAATAATGAAAAGATAAGAGTTTGGTGTTTATATCGTGTCACGTACATTTCCAAATTTATATGCTTCATTAAAATGAAATGTCAGTCAAGTAAACCATCGCGAGGAAGCCTATACACCTTAACATATTCCATAAGGTTCCTAATTCGTATGGAATCTGCCAAGCAGACAGAGTTCTAGCGTTCGAGAGGAGAGCCGTGTCTGACAACAGTAAAACGACACTCGATGGTTGTTCATTATGTAGGTGTCCGCGATGACATTTGGGTGACTAAGATAAATTTAAGAAACCGGTCTGGGAAACTTCTATTGTTCTTTAGGAAATCACTTACATTGTAGGCCCAGAGAGTTATTCCATAAAAACGTCAACTGGCGATCGCACTGCTCGTCGTCCAGGACCCTCTCGTACAGCCGCTGGTCGAACGCCCCTCTGTTGTCCACGTGGAAAGTATGTGCATCTACACCACTCGATTCACTTGCCACCAACGCGAATATAAATACACAAAAAAACATTATTGCCGTCCGGTTCACATCAAATCTTGCGTAAAAATCAATTATTCATTGAGGGATTATTGTTTTTATATGTATTTTATCTGTGTGAGTAATATCCGACACCGAATTTACGATAGGGATTTGTTTGCTATGATTTTCGTAATATCTATTTAATTACGCACTGCCTAAAACGTATGAACCTAATTTCGTTGAGAGTTAAGGAAATTGGCCGCAACCTACATACGAAGGGCGGCTGCCCTAATAATTTTTTACTTATTACTTAAAAAAATGCAAGTAACGACGATAACAACACATCAACGGTACCGGAAAAATCAAGATATTGCGTTGAAAACTGAGAGTTATCGAATAAATGACTGCCATCAATACATATACAACAGGACGGATTCATTTCTATTGATTAAAGTAACAAAGATAACACGTACCATTATATCAGTGAAGAATCAGCAAAGTTTGCCGAAGTAGATTAGTTTATCTGTTAATTATTGTTAATCGCATTCTTTAATAACGTGCCTGAGTAATATTTGTAATTTAAAATGGTGGCAAATGTACCTACGCGTAGCTCTCGTTTAGAATTTGACTTTGAAATTATGTAGTAGAATTAGTGACGCCAGATGTATGTCTACTACGATGTAACCGCATGTTCCAATTTGGGGCATCGCAGCAAACTGTCACATGGGAGACTTCCTGAGCGCTCGGAGACTGGGTCGGTAGCAGGCTCCGATTTGAACTCACAGACCCGTGAGGTCCCTGGTTTCTGATTGTCAAAAGGTCAAACTCAAAATAAATTCACAAAGTCCAAAAACTTTTACCGTCACACGAAATCCATACACACTTGTTATTTATAACAAGTATCACGATACCTAAATTAATGAACAAGAAAGGAATCGAATGAAACGAATGAAAAAAACAATATTGAAAATTCCTATGACATTCTCGCTGGGTCCTCGCAATCGAGGTCCCGGTCCGACCCAGTCGAGGTTACAAAGATTAAGAAACTATTTGTACAAGCATTGCAATAAAAGCATTGATGTCGGTCGGTTCGCAGTCACGGAGACAAACTGATACACTTTGTGATGGAAGGACGGCAGGGAGTAGCGGAAGTAGTTACTTCATAACTTAATACCTACGATCATCGTCATCATCAGGTGTGCAATCATAAATTTTTATCAACCCTAAAACCACATTACCGGCTCAGTTATCGGGTGCTGTGACTTGCAATTCACTGTGTGATACGTTGTGATGCAATATACCGCGACGGCTCTGATTAGTATTGATTCTTTGTTACATGAAAATTGTATAAAGGAATGTCTATCTCTGAAATCGGTTTACTTTCTTAATAAATAAGTAACCTCACATTCTGAAGAGATTAAAGTAAATGTGAGAAGGAAACCTTTCAACGCGTGACTCTGTTTCCGTGCGATGTATCTTTAAAAATATTTTCGGAGTAAATAATTCAAAAGATTTTTCATGTCCACAAAATCGGAAAGGTACTCGGCTGAAATTATGAAATTTAACAAACAAACATTAATAATAATTATTAAATGAACTATTCGTTAACATTCCTATTAACGAAGTATCTTATCTACTATTTAGCAAAACAGAAAACAAAAAATTTAAAAAAGACATATCATTATATGGAAATCACAATGCGATAAGGACACAAGCCGTCAAAGGTACTCGTTAGGTCTTCTTTTTTTAGGCCGTGTCCCAGCGGACGGTGGATTAAGAAAAATTGTGCGATCGATACTTCGCAATAGTGAACAGAGCTATGAATGTCCGAACTAAACATAATAATCATTATCGATGTCTGCCGGCCGATTGTGATAACAATAAATTAGCAGGTCGATTACATTCGTTATCTTTGTAGGCGACGAAAACAATTCAGATGGAGATGTTTGATTTTCCATATATTTCATTTTTTCCGACCCTCTTATTGTTCCGCTGCCGGGCGAGGATCTCCTACGGCAGTGGAGAGGGTTGTAGGCCGTCGTCTGCCACGTCGGGCCAGTGCGAATTGCCAGATTTTTCACGAGTTAAACAACATTTCTATAACATACACAGGTTCCCTCTGTGATGTTTTCCTTCACTCATCATTCCCTCGACTGAGTCCCCGGAGCCCCACGGGTAGAGTAAAATCTAAATCCCGTAGCCGTCACTGTCCCCTAATTTAATCCTCAACATGCTCTTATATGTTCTTTACGAGAACAAAAACAAAATATTTTGATGTCAATATACTGCTTACTATTACTATTTGACGTTCATTACGGACCTAAATACATTTTTTAAAACGACAACATTTTGTAGATGACGCCTGAGCCGTCGCAAGCGTTCTTATTTGTTGACAAAAAATAAACAGAAAATGATAACAAAACATATTGCGAGGAATTTTCAAGCGGATACACATTATTACATTATTTTCGATGATTCGGTGTGTAATTACAATAATCTCTAATCGATCATCTAACCTGATTAGGTTAGTGGCAACTATTTTGTAATCCAAAATAAATTCGTTATCTTTTAGTTTTAATTCGACCATTAATAATACCGGATTTCCCCTTATCTGTTTGCATAGTTTATTTTCAGCAATGCTAATGAGGTAAAAGCGTTATTGTGACACTGTTTTTGGCTGAAGTATTAAGATTGTTTTGTTGCTGTTTTCTTTGTTTTTTATTAAATCATATTTGAATAACGGCAAGCGCGCCAACGTCTATTTTGCAAAAGTTGCAAAGTTCACTCCGGTGCGTGTTAACGCACGTGACGTCTTGACGTATTACCTCTGGAACGCGTTTGCTCATTTGGACAACGCTGTCACTGTTCATCCATATTCTAAAGTCAAAACGTACAGTTTCGCAAGGAAGCCCTCGCGCCAATTTCGGGGCTTACTAAACACTTAAATGTTGCTCATTGCCTTTGTGTGACTGCAAGTGGTCAACGATCTCAAGATCTGCATTCAATCTACCGCATCAGTCTAGTGGTCTTTCTGTGTGCATTCTGATACTAGACACGGGACTTCCATTAAAACGCTCGAGGTGGAGATACAGAGACGCTTTAGATTGGGTTTCTCGTTCCTTACCGATGAACTATGAAGTACCCTAAAGCGTGGTAAAACTAACATATAGTAATAGCCGGGGGAATCGTTATTTTATTATCTGCCAATAAATTAACAGAATTGTCCAATCTTTGAAATACATCTATTTCTACTAATGAAATAAAAAATGTAAAGATAAAAATTTTACAATAATGCAGTAAAAGGTCTTAGATTTAAATTCCCTTTTCTAGTTTTTAGTTAAAGTTACGTAACGCTGGACGAAGGAGAACAGCACCCGGCACAGACTGCTCAACTTGCTCTACGAAGCACGGAACCGCTCGTGATTATGGCCCACTGGCGGTCACTCGTCCGAGAGCCGCGTGCGCCTGCGCTCGTTTCATTTCGTATATCGCTTGCGATCTGTAACCGCGGCGGGCTGAGGGCGCGCTGTCGCCTACTTACTATATACATATGTAGAATTATTATTATAACTCATATTACACAATAGTTTTACTACTTCTCCAACTTCTGTGAAATAAATCTATTATGATTACTCGCGTATGGTGACGTAAATTTTCGGAGCGCTCCTAGGAATAACGCAGATTCCTTACGACACGTTCAGTTCAAAGGCAGCGGAGGTAGCAAAATATTCCTTTTTACGTTTTGTATCAGGGTACCGAGATGGCGCTCCGTGAAAGGCGGATGCGATTTAAAATAAAACATTTACCTATTTATTATCAAAAAATCTTTTGCGTCTTTGTCAACAAACGAGATCAGGTTTGTTTGGTAATGTATGATATAAATGTTGGTATAAGTAAAGGTTTCTAGAACGAAAGCGTGACATACCGGTATTTTTTAGAATTACATGTTTTATCAGAGAAAATATTTAACAAAGAGCTAGCGGGTACCCTCCTAATGTGAGGAGGGATCGCACTATGGTGATGATCGTTATTAATTTAATATAACAATAAGTTTTATACAATCACTCATTTTAGAAATGTTTGCCAAATGTTTTGCATTTGTGAAGCATCCGTTACCGGAGATTCGAACGTATTTATCCTGTGAATAAAATTGAACTCTGTTATAAGTTTGAAGCGTTGCCGTCGAGCTCCGTACCATACAAGTTAAAGATGAGAACACGGCCAGCGCCGAGTTTTGTTACGGTTCAGTCATATTCACATCGTTCTGTTCCCTGCCTCACGTCGGTCGGTTATCTACAAATTTAAATAAAGAAACCGCTACTCTCATCACCCGGGTCTTAGGTTGAAGCGGCTCAAAAACATTGTTCAGTCGACGAGGGATTGGGTGACGGGTCAGCGAATCGCTCACCTCATTATACGGGTGCCGGGGCTCCCATTCATGTCCATATTGTAGTGTTTATAGCGTACTGGTGTGGTCGCTTCGCAAGCCAAAGCGGTCATTAAATATGTGTTCATAAAGAACTGCCGGTCGATAAAGGTATCGGCTCGAGATATGCGGGGGAATGTCCATAGCAACACGCTCTTTCACGATACTTCACTTCACTTCAGAGAACATGTTAAGCTGTTGATCTACGTCCGATCTCTCGCGAGCACCGAGCCTGCTCGGTGGAAGCGGACGAAAACATGCAACAAACGGGTTGGTTCCTACTCCACATCTCTGAAGCAGCATGATACTTGTGTCCACACGCAGCCGGCTCTACCCCTGTACTCCATAGTCGTTATTGCGGTGGAACACAGTATCACAATGATACATTCTGTAGATGACACATAATCGATACACCGAGGCCTGATGAATACAATTTTATCAGATTTCCGTTTCACTAATTAGTTAACGTTTTATTTCGTCATTTTCCTCCCAGACTCAAGTTTCGATAGTTAACTCGTACGTATAAATACGTAAAAATAGGGACTAAGTAAGCAGTTGCGAAGTTTAAAACATAAAATGTAAATATGTTGCCGGAGTTTCTTAACACTTGCTTGCTTGTGGCGAAGCCAACTTTGATTGTCGTACATTGACAGTTAAATCCGTTGTCTTGTTTCGTAGCCCTGTACATGATTCGAAATGTATAACTACATATTGAAGTATTCGATGTCATCTGCTTATTAACGACCAGACTAAATATCGAGTAGAGAAAATTTGTTCACAAATCAAAGGACAAAATAACAAGTTTTCTTATGTTTCAACGCCCCGCCGAAAACGTAGGTAATGCAGAATATTCCAATATCGAGCATTTGATTGTAATGGTTGTACGTCCGTCTTATAGGCGAATAAAATGTACACTTTATCATATTAATTTGGATTCTCATTGCTATTATATCCCTTTGTCAGCCTCATTATGTTGTAATTGACCAAATTATTCGCTGTAATATCAGATGTTGTCAAAATTATCGTAAACCATCTGTACCTATATATAATTAGTCATGTCAGATAAACTCGGATTAAAATGTGAAATATTAGCACAATTGATGATAAAAATTAGGTAGTTTCCATTGCGTATGCGAAAATCGTTTATTTTTAGGAATTGAATGAATATAAAACTCAAAATACGTTTACTACATAAGAAATGAAGTTCACTTCATTGTTGAATTCATAACAGTAATAATTGCATATTTATCCCGAGCGACCGGAAAATACTAAATATATGCGCTCCCTATGAATGTGAGTTAAGGACCATGACACACGTCATCGTCTCACGCGACGACGCCGATGGCGCGCGAGGGCTTCTCGAGCCTCGAGGATCTCCTCCTTCCCCGGGCAGTTCAAAGAACCATTAATGTTATATCTCACAATGCTACCACCAAAAGCTCGACTTTAAAGGGAGTTTTAGCTAAATATAACCAAATTAGCGTCACATTGTAGTGCATTGCAGTGTACAATGTATAAGGCTTTATGATATTATGCAGAAATCTACGATTTGTTTAAAATACTGGCGACGGCGCAGACACGGAACGTCCATTAGTGTTCACATTCCACTTCAGAGGCCTCGCCGTCCTCGCCCGCTCCGCCTCGCACTCGCTTTATGGGCTTCCAACGGTGCGTTACACTTTGCTACACGTATTTACAGTTTAAAATATCATGTGCCGCGAATCGTATCTCAAAACTGATTCAAAACCGATTTCAAACAAAATTATTTCAATTTCAATCTCACTGTGGTTTTCGGGGTTCTGACCCCGGCGGACACTTTCCGAAGTTGTTAGATTTTAGTAAAATAAATGTCACCCGCTATGACGGTGTAGGATTATTCTGAAGTCATCTGCACGCATACCTTAGTTTTTTTTTTTGTGTGAAGCGAGAAACAAATGAGCAGACAGCCAGCAGCACTTCCCCAAAAAACCGTATACATGTTCTAAGGTGAAGTAATCGTGATCGCTACCTTTAGCATTCTCATTACGAGAGGAGACCCGTGTCCCAGCATTGGAGCAGTGAAACAGTTGAAAAACGTAACAAATCAAATACAACATCTATTCAGTGATTGTACGAGTATTCAAAATTGTATTATATCAACGATTTCATTCTTAAAAAACCTTTCATCGTCTTTCAATCTCTGTAAGAGATGCCGATGTTCTTTTTAAACCAGACTTGATAACTGTTCGACCCGATCGTTGATCCCCATTCGAGGTTCAGCTTTACGAATAAAATCGCAATGTATTCAAAAAACCCCGGTCTGTCGATATAATAGTTCCGCTTCATTCATATGCACGTAACTGGGCGACTTTTATATTACTAATTAAGCATGCTTGTCCACCGACTTTTGTTTCCTTCCTTGTACAATCACGATAATCAATGACCATCAAATCTTTCAAGGTTCTATTTTGTACCCCGGTCTCGTCTCGGATTGTGAGCGTGAAGCCTGGCCGGATGCAAATCGCCAGACTTCACACGCCTCAGAACATCGTGCTCAACGCAAAAGCCTTTACCGAATGAATCACATTAAGTGTAACGATATACATCATTTTGTAAAGTAAAAGGTATGCAAGGATTTGAACTCCACACCGCAGGATCGATATCTAACCGGGAATTCTAATCTACTAGATTATGAATTATGATCGCTACTCATATCTGATCGTCCAGGCCTGAATCCGTTTGAGACAATGCTTGAATACCCTTCCATCGCCATACTGGTGGAAGAAACATTTATTAGTGGTCAACTCTACAATTTGAGAACCGTATATGGTGTTTTCAAAGGAATCACTGACGCTAACAGATACAACTGCTAAGTTTTCCACAAAGGCTTAACTTGTTCGGGAAGACTATTGTTAAAGTTTGATCGCGCGAGGATTACCACACACAATTCTGAGCCTAATTTTCCAATAGAATCAAATATAACTGCGCTATTACTGCTAAGAGCAACTAATTCCTCAGAGAACGGCTCGTGCGAATTATGCAAATAACTCGCTATCACGAATCATTTGGAATCACTACCACTACGGAGAGCTTTGCACTAAGTCATCTAATCGTATCAATTGTGACACAGCGGTGTCATTCGATTGTAGTCGATTTCACAACTATTATCTAATGCTTATTAACATCTACTTAGCGCCACATCGAATTTTCGGTGAACTTACGAATGTTCAGAAACGTAATACATATTTAAATCCGGAAAGCTACGTTTTGTGTATTTCGAAACTGACTATAAATATATCTTTACCTAAAATGTTGTCACGAATAATATGAGAAGATCATCGATCGCTAATTCTTTCTAAAGTAATTAAGATGTTTAATCGTCTGCGTTAAAAAAGTTTGAGGCGCTTGATGATTTTATTATTTGCACTGATTAATTATTTTTGTAGTATGGTTTTTTTGGTATTCCATACATTTGTTTTAACGTGCCAATGAAAGGTCGCTATAGACCGCTCGTGTTCCCGCAGCGGCCGGCGCCCACAGAGCTGCGTGATGAAGCGTGTTCTCGTCCTCTGATCATTTATATCTACTCGTATTAGATACCCCTCGCGGCCTCCGCGCATGTGAGGACGCTCACGTAGGGAGGAATAAAAGGCCGAACTGCCCTAAGAGTATTAATAAATTACTTTTATCTTTATTGAAAATACTAGAAACAAATATATATTAGTAATAGGGCACTTACTAAAGTACTTCAGGCCTTGGGAAATCTTTCAGCAACAAATCGCATACAATAGCAAACTGTAAATTGAAGCACGTACTTTCGCTAAGAGCATTTCGTGCTACATTTTTTCTAAAGACAATGGCTTTTATATCTTTGTCATGCTAATCATATTTTCAAAGTAAAAATCTAAAAACTGTACACAGAATATACACTGTTCTACGGATGAGTGCCGCCGATAGTCCAACAGACGCATAATAAGTTCGCAAACGATCTGCAACATTAAGCGGCCCCGGGGCGGCCTCGGGACGGCCGCGGGACCGCTGACCGCTGGAGGCAAGTGTTCACGAACAGTTCCGCGCTTCTGAGGGCGCGTTAAGTAGTCGATCCCGGTGTAGATATCGTCAGGTAACAATCGCTAAACTTCGTCGAAAGCCTTAGGAGGCGGCGGAAAAACATCCGACGAGCGGCTCGGTCAAACTGCGCTCTAGAGCAGCGCGGCGGAGTGTGCTCCGGGCCTCCCGCAACTGCAGAAGAGAATGTTTGACAGATTGATCAATGAGAGCAAGCGAGCGAACGTTGCCGCGTTTAATAAGTAAAAGCACCCAAAACTCCCGACAGACTGAAATTTTATACTGGGCTTCGGGATGTACGCGTAGGTAGCATCCTATAAACACAAAGTAAGGTCAGATCGTCCATTACGATGATTAATCTGTTTAGTAATCGATTCTCGCGGCGATGGCGACGCATTAAGCTATATTGAACGCTGATCGCGCGTTATTACAGTGCTGACGTGTAATTATTTTGATCCAAAGCCAAAATAGGCACACGAGTCTAATCGTAAATAGTCACCGTCGCCTGTAGACGATGTAGTATCGGAGAAAAACAAGACGGTGTCGTCACAAAAAACCACAAGCTTTCCTGGTAATATGTATAAGCCTTTATCGTATCGATGACATGAATGCGAGAGTAACTCTGTCTGCCACGTTTTCATATCAAAATCGCTGAATAAAGTATTCCATCGCTCATCTCGGGTAGTAGAAAAGGGTACAGTATTAAAAAAGATTAAACAATTTTAAGAGTATAATAACAGTTTCGTTGACGTGATGTTAACGGTAAAAGTGTTAAATGCGAGTAAAACCTGAAAAAGAAAAACATACCCGGTTAATGTCTTTTCCTGAGGTTCCACCGATTAACATAAGGAATGTTCTTTGAAAAAATATGTAAATATGATGTAGATACTTCTACCATTAAAGGGTGCCGGCATTTCAGTGTAAAATAAACCGAGTCTTAAAACGCAGCTAAGCAATATGCGTAAAGTATTTCTGTACCGTGTTACCGCCAGCTGCTATTGTTGGAGATCCGACTTTCAAAAAAAAAATTAATTAAAACTAGGTTAGTTAATAGGCATATCTATAACGAAGCAAGGAAGAGGGACTATTTTAAATTGTTCTTATACATTGTTGACTTCTAGAAGAGGTACAATCAAAAGTAGATTAAAAATAACCATGTCTACATTGAAACAAGGAATTCTTCTTTCCTTACGTTGTTTGTTTCGATGGTAAAACAAATGAAAAAGTATAGTTAAAGGTAAAGTATTGACTTACCTACAAACATTACATACTCGGTTTTGCAGAAGAAATGAAAATTGTAAGCTAAGATTACTAGAAGAAAACGAATAAAAAAAATTGTCGTTGATTAAATATTCCTGTTAACAGCGCCATCCTTAACACTAGCGAGAATTACGTAACATTTTCTACATAATATTACACATCAAAGATTAGTTAGTTATATGCGAAGTAACTAGATGGCGTAAGTACAACGGGAGCAAAGCCATTTCCAAAAATACATTCTACGCGTTGCATTTACAAATGTCAGTTCAGTTATTCATACCGAAAGTGAAGTTACCAAACGTGTGAATAAAGAAATTACTCCATTACCAATACATTCTTTACATATCATTTACATGGATATTGGCGCATATCGCTCCATCTATCGAGGGGACTTTCACACTAAGTATGTAGAACTAAATTATTATGGGTGCGATATTGCATAAAATGTCATACATTTTATTGAAATAAAATAACGTTAGTTCTGTTCGAGTTTATTAGATTGTTTGTTATTAGTTTCATATTCTGGTATAACATTCCCCAAGAAAGGAGTGTTTCGCCATCTATTATGAAAGATCGTCAACAGGGAATATCAAAAGTAAATAGAGATGGGAACCACCATTTACTTACTATTATTCTTAGTATTTAAAAACATTGTAACCGTTTTTACTTTTGTGTCATAAAAATATAGCAAATCCAGATTATCTCCCTGTAACAAATAAACTGAACTACTTATACCAAATAGTTTTACTTTAAAATTGTAACTTTCCCTCACTTTTGTTGCGCTGTCTACGGTGTAAGTTATGGTAAGGAATGATGCGGTTATATTCGCAGCGCCGACGACGAACTAATTCTGCTCGTTAATTCCCACTATGAAAGTTCATTTTCCTTCAAAGATTTTTACAGTTTTGAAACGAGGACTCATTGTTTGTTGCGTTAACGAGTTATTAATGCAAATTTATTACTTCGTCCCATCTTAACCGTACCATCACCAGCCTGTATATTTAGAGCGGAAATAATTTATATAATAGATTCGAATTATTTAAAAAAGAACTTTTCCCCGCAGATTTGTCAATAGTTAGCAATAACACATATCATAACATAGTCCAATAGAGCGTAGCTCATTTCCGAATGGTCCGCTCGCCGCCGGGCTCCATAAACTAAAATCTGATTATAGGAACCTTTTAAACGCCAAATCATCCCTTTTTTCCAGCTGTCAATTCCTTTTTTCTTTATAATCTCCGTATCGACTTTTAAGAATAAAAATCGGGAATAACGATTTATCGCGGCTTCGGGCCAAATTTGCCTCCAGCGGTCAGAACGAGGACTGCCGAGCCGGGCGGTCTCCTCCCGCGTGTACAACACGAGCAAATATTTTTCAAAAATCGTATAAATCTTAAATAATACGTCAAAAACACGAAATGGCGTGCGACAAGCTGAGACCGGTCGCTTATTATAAGTCGATAACTTTCCGTCTGCTTTGAACTAAACAGAGATAGATATTTAGAAGGGATCTCGGAAACGCCTTCTAGTAGGTAA
Organism: Agara belti belti; assembly: GCA_018245935.1. Lineage (NCBI taxonomy): Eukaryota > Metazoa > Arthropoda > Insecta > Lepidoptera > Hesperiidae > Agara > Agara belti. The sequence continues at coordinate 1,571 of DWEM01001524.1, read as the reverse complement.
TACGTCGAGTAGCAGCGTGTAGAAATAAACAAAAATGTATTTGAAATCTGTTATCAATTTAACAAGGGGCTCAACGGGCCTTCGGCGAGCGTCGAAGGCACTTTGCAAAATTGCCTGTTTTGTTCGTATTTCTCGAGACGAGATAAAGTGCTTTAGAGAATTTTGCTCAAACAGAAAGGAATTAAACAAACAATCCAGTAAAACACTTTCTATGTTCTTGGAAAAAAACTTGAGTATCTGATGTTTTCATATACACTGGTCCTCGCCGGCGGCTACGGCCCCACGCCCTCCCCCCACCGACCCTCAGTAGAGGGGTGTTCGTTGAGATTATCAACTTTACGAACCTACATAATAGCCTACGGATGAGGTTTATACAATACGCATGTTAAGGAATAGATACTCGAGCTCAGAGAGACCGATACTCACCTATGTTAACCGAATAGGTCAGATTACTGGCCGAAGAGAAAGAGGCGAATATTCGACTAAACCGGTCTGAATGTCTGAAGATGGCATTCAATGTGGAAGAACAACATCAGCGCTGGCCGCCTACCCGTCAGGACCCGGGCTTAATAAATAAAACATAACGAGAAGATTCAGGTCCCACGCCTCGATTGTTTCTTACCGACTATTTTTAAGATGGAGAGTTAAATCCAAATTCTTCTAGGCTCCTTTGCGACCGACACGATTCTGCTAGCGGTAATTAGGCCGTACTGACAGTAGGTGGCCACTACTCTCGCGGGTGCGGTCACCCACTGACTGAGTGGCCCGGCCTAATTGAAAATCACGTGAACGTGTGTTAATTGTCAAGTTATTTTAATACAATTATTTATTTATCCTCGTTGAAGAGAGGAACGATAAATAAGAACGTCGGTACATGAACCGGTTTTGAATACTTTTTCAGCCATTTATAAGATGCGGCACGCGATGTCAACCGTGTGACATTATGTGTAAGTCGGTGTCATAAATCATAGCAATTATAAAATATTTACATTTTTACATATTTTTGTGCGAAATCAACCATTTCTGTTATTGTATTATAAATTCAAACTATGGCGGAACATCTACCGCTGATCCCGGAGAAACGGTAAGTCGGCCGCGTCGGCCGGGAGTCTGGTGCCCCGGGACGCGCGGCCCCAACGGAACGACGCGATGTAATGTACTCGGAGACAATAGCTACGGTGGGAAACGGTGCTTCGATATTGATATAAGCAAAATTGGTCGCTTCGGTATAATCCGAGTAAACGTTCCTTATTTGTAGGGTGATATTATAAGTAAGCAGAATTCAATATTTACTTATGCGATTGACTTTCGCTTCGAGCGCGAGAATTGTTATTTGTGCCCTTAGGCTCGAACGCTAAGGTGTATGTGCATTGCGCGGAAATATAATATATAGCGGTCGTGCGGCGCGGAGCTTCGTTACGTGCCGCCGAACACTCGTCTCGCCAAAGACAAAAGAAAACTTTGCACAGCCGACGGCCGCCCCGCGCCGGCCGGAGCGGCACCCGCGGGAGATAAAGAAGAGTGCGCAGAACTTCACCGTGTCATATGTAGATGCCATGCCACCCGGGATC
>DWEM01001523.1:0-14032 GCA_018245935.1 Agara belti belti | reverse complement strand
AACGTAACTGGTGAAATGTGGGGGTGTACTACACTCCTCTGCCTACCCCTTCAGGGAATACAGGCGTGATGTTATGTCAAAATGTTTAATATTGAAATACATAACTTTCATCGCTTTTATATTCTTACAGATTATGTTTATAAAATATTTAATTATTATACATTTATTATACATGTGTTAAAAATGTCTATCTGTCGTAATTTATTACATCACAATGGTGAAATATGGTGTACAAAGTATTTAAGAAATTACTCATTACCATACAAGTACATTTTTAAAAGGTTTTGAAGCGTACATTTTGATGCGAATGGCTTCATTTCCTCATTACATCAACTCTATTTCTCGCACGTCAAAGAAAAACATTTTTTATGAACAAAGTGGAGCTAGGAACACATTATCCTTTTTTCTTCTAGCTCCTTTTTGAGGTCCAAGAATAACCCTTCAACTTAAGTGAACGTTAATTGCTTCGTGAGAACAGTTGCACCTGCACGAACATTATGGAGTTCAGTAATAAACACAAAACAATCGAATTTAAAAATTAAATGACGTCGCTTCTCGTTGATATTGTCGTTCAAATGATTAAATATTTATTAAGTTCAACACTATATTTAAATGTTATAAACTATTGGTATAAAAAAGCTATATCAAATGTCTTTGACAAACGAACAGAATATTCGTTATTAAATAATATTCATTTATTGTTCGAAAAACAAAAACGTCCTTTATCAAATAAACGTGTTTATTGGTCTGTACTTGAAATATTTTCATGCACAACACAACTATTTATGACTGTTATTGATGTAATATTTCAAAGAGTAAAGATGTACTTTACTGCTCATTCATGCGATGGTCAAAAATGTCAAGTAAAGAGCGTATCTGTGTTAAGGCAGATTTATGTTCTAATTAGTCGTTCTCCGGACGCCGAGCCGCGTAAAACGAATTAACGCGGCCGCAACGCCGTGTGCTCCGATTGTTTCATATGATTTAGACACGATTCCTTATTGTGGATTTCACACATACATTTACTTATACTAAAAGGAATTTTATGGAATGGAGAATTGCGTAACTTGTTTCGCTCAGTGAATTCATGACGCTGAGGTCGCGTAAATTCAATTATCGCAGCTCTACACCGACTATAACATCGACTAATTAGAATATAAATTTTTCACATTTCCGCTCTTCACTTGACATTGACCGACACACAAACAGGTCAATTGAGGTACATATTAATGCAATACGAACAATGAACTAGAACTGAACATAAAATTAAAACACAAATATTACGAGTATCCAGACGACGTTTCGAAATGATCATGAAGCGTTACTTTACCTATTTTCTTTAAAACTTTATAGCTGCTGTCAATAACTTTAAGGTTCTAATACGATGTACGTTCTAAATTCAGTGCACATCGTGCGTTATTGCAGTAGGGTGCGATTTATGGTAGCGCTCATTCTGAAATAAAGCTATTCCGTCTAAAATATTGTCATATACTTTAAATATTTCTTCTCATGGGTCCCCGGAGAAAAATAATTCATACAAGTGATTCAAAAAATAACTCTTCCTCTATTTACTGTAATCTGAATTGATTCTTCATTCATAAAATACATTTTTTTAAATAAAATAATATCAATAATAATAACAACGTACATTTGCGAAATTAACGAGTCATTTGATCTTTTTAATAAAATATACAGCATGCTTGTATGTAAGATATGTATAAGTATGTAATAAGAATAATTACCGTCATTATAAATAAACATTTATAGGAATTTATACGAAGTAAAATATCTTAGTTCGCGATTTTACTTATAATAAGGTAAATGTGTATTTTATACAGTTGTAGGTTTTCAATGGTTGATTTTTGCACTGAGTTTTACCGAAAATAGAAAAATATTGTAAGCGTACCTAAACAAAATCCTTCACCTGGACATGAACATTCATAAACAAGGCTTTCGAACACACAACTATTATCAATTCACACTCTGTGGCTTATAACAAAGGGTTCATTCATGTCATGACGCTGTTTTATTCTCGTCGACGGTGTAACAAAAACTCTTTCTATTGTAACACTTTATGTATACAAATAGTTGATCTGATTGAAATGGAATTTTTCCTAGAAGTTGGCTACACTGTGAAGGTACACATTAAAAAGTTAGTTTTAGATGCTTTAAAAAGACATACATTAAACGTGATTCAATCTGCCCTTTAATTATTGCTTAAACATTGTCACTGCATAACGTCTCAAGTGTGGTCTAACAAATTTTAAGGCACAGTATACCGACAGGGACCTGTTTTGAAGTTAAATTACCAAAGTTTGACAAGCGGTCCAACTCGCTGAACTGCGCTGGCAATAATTCTGCACAGCAAGCTTGGAAGATCTGTCCATGAGAACTCTCAATAGATTTCTTATGTTAGAAAAATTAAGTATTTCTACAGGGATTTAAAGATTTCAATCCATTTCGCACCATTTATATCCTGGAATTAAAAATATTCAATTATTTTACATGTTACGATTTATATTCCATGCCGTTGCTTTTTAATAGAAAGACCGCCGATACGAATTTTGTCTCGGTGGTTGCGCGTGGCGAGACCCGGCGGCCGGAGCACGGCACAGGTGTTCGTCTGACCCGCTCGCCAATTGCTTTCTACATCTAATGAAATACATCTCCCAAGGCACACCATCGCGACGCTTCTGAAATTGAAAGAGGAGATTATCTCCTCGTAGCTATTTCTCTTAAACTTTTCATTTAATCGAACAGACGTTACGACCAATTCCTTGACTCTTAATTTTAATCGTTCTGTAAAGAAAAAGTAATATCTGTAACTATTTTTCACAATTTTATAGACATATTTAGTTATATTACAGCCGGTGCTGTCCGACCCGCATGATATTAATTTCTGCCAAGTTTCCGGGACACCGACAGGCTTATAAGATTAGAATAATTTTCTCATTTCGAGGACTTCCCGCGAACGTAACCAACAGTTTAATTAAAACTAACAGTTGTCTCACACAGTCTTATCCGGCAATTTGCGAGGTATTACAGGCCGAACTTCATCCACAAATTATCTCAACTCCATTTAACAAAGCGGTTATGTTAATACGATCTCAACAGATTGACTGTTTTTTGAGCGCTGTGTGGCAAATTACAACATAAATGTGAAATATTACGTTTAATTTTGAGTTTTTTATTAGTCAACAAACTTCATCCCATAGCTATAACTTATCAGAAAAGCTATCGTTAAGTTTGAGTGCGAATGAGCTTTTAACGGGCATCGTAACACTTGCAGATGTTGGAACCAACTATTGAATTAGTAATGGCAGTTGCTGTGCTCTGTTTACGAGGTCATTAAAGAAAATAAATTACTTAAGCTTTACGGTGCATTTCGTAAACATTTTATGAAAAATTCCTACAAGAGGAAATTAAAAATATTTAAATATTTGAAATGTATTTAGAATTTATTTGTAGCATAACTTTGTAATGTAGCATCTGTTAATGTAAGCGCTTTAACCCGATATATACCTAATTCTTTTTATCTCCGACAATATACGTAAGTTCTTTCAGCTCGCCTGTGAAATATAGTGTGACACAAATGTTGGGAAATGAATCTAAAGAAGGCTGACATCAAGTCAGAAGCTCCCCCTTCCTATCAACCGGGGCCTTATCTTTACTATGATATAAAGAAAAAGTGCCATTTTCTCAGCAATATCTTTTGCGTATGAGTGCTTATGAAATATGAATTCTATCTTGCAAAACATATTATTTCGTTATTACCGGATATATTGCGACATATTTCAGTAATAGGTATGAAGGCATTTTGCAGTCAAAACAAAAAAACGAGATATTTATACGCTGTAACACTCGTCGTGTTTGTACTTTGCATGTTAACAAAATTGTTTCCATCTGTCATATAGCTCTATACATACTAGTATATACAAATGAAGATAGATAAAGTTATAAAAAAATTACACCAAGAAACATTTGCACTTGTTTAAAAGTATGTAAACAGAGGTTTAAAATAATGCGATTAACAGTCGATTAATGAGGTTAATATTGTTTTTTCAAAGAGGCTATTTTGCTGGTTTGATCTTGATTGGCTCTCCTTTATGGAGAAACTAACAGATTCTTGACGGCGACGTCGTGGCGCACGCTTGCAAAGCCTAAAGGTAGGTATATTACGCCTACTGTACACTGACTAGTTCAATTATATTGTATTGAATTAATTTTAAAATTGCTCCTAATAATTGCCGCGCCAATACGATTGCGAAATATTTCATTAAATATATCACACTTCATAATGACAAAATGACAGCAATATAAAATACTAACAAAGGTTGGACCGTCATGTGTTTTTTATTCACTCTAATAAGTGAGTTACATAACTCGCTAAGGCAACACAGGCATATATTAAGGTAAAGCCAAAGCCTAACTTGTAATACACATGTTTTGTGTTCGGTTGGAACGGGCGGCGGGCGACAGGAGCAAGACGCTGATCCCCCGCAATCTGTCCCGAACAATAAGTCGCTCTCTAACAAAAGCCGGCCATTTGAACAAGTCGGAAACTTTTGTAAGTTTAGCTCTTTCTCCGCGGGTCTTGGCAGCGGCGCTACATCTTACAATAGAGGGAATAATCGTTAGGGTTGAGAGAATAGTCATAAGAAGCTCTACAAAACAACGATGCACTTCGGTGACTACTTCCAAATAATTTATCATGGCAAATTGTTTCATCTATTTTACTTTATATAGAGTTTTATTGTATGTATTAAGAAACGCAAAAAATATGAGCGCTAGTTAACATTGTCCTACCTATAGTACTTTGACGATTCATTTAAGTGAATGTCCATCACACCGGACTATCTATAGGGTTCCAGGTTCGAATCCCGACGGCAGTTGATCATGTCTGTTGTTGTCTTTTGTATCCATATATGTATAACCAGAATTGTAAAATTCAACTTAAAGTAAAGTAAAAGCTTCAACTTAAGCTTTTCTAAATTGAAGTGTTAATAATGGTAATGTTTCGTTTACAAAATACCATTTTTTAATTACATCAAGTAATTATTAGGTTATAATCGGGACAATTTTTCGAAAGATCATTCTTAAGGTGCCAGATATACAAGAAATGTTTTGTTGGCAAAGTAGAAGCATCATGTACCGACGGAATACGATCCGCTGTCACTTCCGGCAAGGCGCCAGCCGTCAGCCTGAAACAACCACTTAGCAATACCCAGTAGCTCAGATTTATCTGAAGGAAACCGTGAATCAAATCAAGATTATTTTATCAAAAAGGCGAAAATATCCCTAAGAAATATCAAGAATGTGCTAAACCGCCGAACTGTACGGCCTTGCATCCGGCGCACCATTTCGTGTAGGTACATGTTTCTTAATTACTTAAATGAAACATAAGCGAAACGTAACGTAACGTCTTGTTCCCGTTGGAGTTATTCCTTCCGTTTAAGATAATGTTGTTTGTCGAACTGAATCTCAACAACGTTAATGTTTAACTAATGTACTCAATACACATACATATGATTTGGTCAAATATATTTAAAAAATGTTAATGGTACTCGTATGCATGCAGTGTTTTAAGGAATATTAAAATAATAATAACATTAATAATGTAATTGCTGGCAGACCTTAGCAATGAAAAAAGGAAAATAAATGTTGTTATTTAATTTGGTTTACTTTTCGCAGTTTTTCTTCATTAATAAAATTTTATCCCAAGCGGTCGAAGAATATTGGATAGGAAAATAATAATTATTATGATATTATTAAATGTGTGTTTTTAAACACCTATGAAATGTAAACGTCTATCTAGTGTTATTAGTGTATATCAATTAAGCAAATGCTTTGGGTTTTATATGACGTCAACTCAGTCTGATGATATTTGAAGTAATGATTAGAACAATCCCGTGTAAAACTATAATATAACACGAAAATCTTTTATATGAGGAGGAAGACAGCTTCAGGCGCGTGATGTCGATGCGACGTAACGGAGAAACACGATCCAGCATCACTTCCGGCGTCCGTCACGCGAAACGACTTCCGGCGAGGCGCCAACCTCCAGCCACTTACAATCACTTACCTCTCCCTCAACACGACAACTTGTGGAAAGAAGAAAAACCAGGAATGAAAATAATACGTGCCATTAGGACATTGATGAAAAAACATTTTTTAAAACCACAGTATGATATGGGTACATATAATTTAAATTATAGTATTATGTTATAAATATTAATGTGAATAATTTTCATTTTCACCAATTGGTCTTACAACAATTCCCGTCGGTATGACTTAAACATTATTTTTTACTAATTTCTTGTCGTTTGTAAAATGAACTGTCTTCCAATGTTCCCAGTTAATAGAGTGTGGGTTATATACAGAACAATTAAAAGATTGCTTAGTGGGCTACCCGGGTAGCGTACATTGGTATCTTCTGTAATGTTCTACATATTCATAAGCGTCGAGTAAGCATTTACTACAAGGCGGGCAAAATTTTATCATTTTAATGCGAAAGTACAAAAATATTAACGATAGAGATATCGTTAGATCAGGTACATTATGTAGTATCTTTCTGTGTGACAAGAAACTAATAATTACTTTTATTACTGACTGATTTGCTGTTTTAGAATAACTATGTATGTAACAATGTACTTTATACTGTAATCATCAAATAAATTGATGGAAATTTTTGGTTTTCCCCATGGTTCGACATGCAATATTTCTTTATGGCGCACGCTGCCAGTAAATGTATTAAATAATGTAATCTATGAACGTTTTTATTACGATAGTGAAAGTCGATTCAAAACAAATTTAAGAATTTCTTATGTTATGACTTTCCAATATGCCTACGCCCGACGTATATGTTATGTTTTTGCCAATATTTTATTAACATACCTTAACGTTTTATTCACGCCTCAATAAAGTTCAGAATAATTTCCTGTAAGCGTGCGTACAAATGCGTAGTCAGTTATATCAAAAACATTGGTATAATTTCCGTCCCGGCCTTGTTTTTAGAGCAAAATTCGATTGGAACAAGAGACGGGCGTCAATATGAGCATGTGTAATTTCCTTTCATATTCAATTAAATTCTTCGGGGTGTTGTCGGACTCTGCGTAACTTCAATAAATATTGTCCAATCGAATTGAAGGAAATTTAATATCTTATATGAAGCCCTTCAATACCGAATATTACTGTTCATTTTTCATGTCACACGTTATTGCTAATTTTTTATATGAAACGTACAATTTCAATTTCAAGTACGGTACTGCACTTACTTAATATAGAACTGATGTATGTAAATTGAACAAACGGTGTTTTTAAATTAATATACGTTATGTAAAACGAAGGTCGTTAGGTCGGTTTTATTAAAAATCGTCAATCACTTTCAGTCGCTAATACTTCGGTTGTCATGATATTACGTTATAAGGGGCTTGAGTTTTAATGCCAACGTTATTCTTCTCTGGCGAGGATTAATCTAATCTCCTGTATTAATTATAATAAGGACGCAGTCCAATTAATAAAAACCATGTGTAACAATACCGATAAGGGGACTATTATGGGTTGGCACATATTATTTAAATGAAATATTTAATTTTACCTGTGTAGATTGTGTATGATGTCTAAATCGAGTGCGTGCTTTCTTGGTTCATGGGCGGCGAGCACGCCACATCGCCTGTCTCGCTATCGACTTACACCCTGTTAAATCTGGCCCAATATTTGTAAAGCCTATTCATTAATATCTCGCCCCCTTATTCCATTGTTTCTCCATATCGAAGTCCTTCATTTTTATTATTTGACATTCAACAAGCACGAAACACTGAAGTTTGTGTTAATTCACGTGAACGCTCATATCTTTAGACGTTAATTTCTTCCAAAGATTGTGACTTATTGTTTCTGAGAGTGTCCATTGTGTTAGTATTTAGGACTTAAACACGAACTTTTCGATTTCAGAGCTCTACAGTCAAGTTTCGAGTTTAGTACTATCACTATGAATTCCAATATTTGTTGAAGAATAGTTGATTTACTTTTGATAAATGCCACATTGTTATCAGCACGACTGATAGGCGGTGTAATCTGCACTTATTGAACGTGTTGCAGATGGAAGCACCGTCTGTTCTATTTCCAATTAGGTGGAACGGAACGTAGGAACGGATTGAGATCGAGCAACTGGATCGTAGTCGGCGCGGCGTCGAGTCAGAGCCGGAAACCTGTGAATAGTGTGGGGCTCTGAAAGAAAATCTAATTTGGATTTGAGGGATTACACGAGTCTTGTTTCGGCCTAGTGTAGGGATGGGACAAGTTGCCACCATCGCCTTGTACAAATTGAATTAGAGAGGAAAGGATTCGTGCGCGGCCATTTTGTTTAAGCAATCTGTAGAGTTTTATTTAAATCTAGTGTTTATCCGAGACATGTAATGTATAGGCCATTATAATAAATGGATTTTTTTTTATAGTTTGTTTCTTTTTCATATTTGTGATTCTACAGAAACGTTTAATATATACAGTATGACTTCATAATAATAAAAAAATCTGAATTGAAATTGAATATGTTGAATTGTAAAAAAATATTAAGATACATTGAGCTTCCGTCTATTTCTGCTGCTGCTATTAATTATGAAAGAACAGGTCAAATTCATTGTATATTCATAAAAAATCCAGATTCAAATTTAAGATAATGAAAGAAAAAGAGAGAGGGACGAGATTGAAAACGACCTGAGCAAGCTCCAAGCTTACTCGTGGCAAAAACCGTTTAAAATAGGTATGGCACCTTTTGGTATCGGAGACCAAGATTCATTTTGGTTCGCTACGCCAGGACATATGAAATGAATTAATGAAGGAAAAAGAGATTTTCTTCCGTATACTAAGGAATGGAATCGAGAATGAAATCGAATATACACATACAAAAAACCTGGATCTGATTAATTGAAGTGTTTTGTGGGTTAAACACCTTAGAATAAAATATGACTTTATAATAAATAACATTATATTTCAAAAAAACAAGGCGAATGTCTAATCACTTGTAATTCTAAGAATCATTTAAAAACCAGTACACATACTCGTATGTATATAATGTACCTATCTGTTTACGATCGCTTAGAGTAACAGTTATAAATTGCAGCGTGACATGCAGAGACGGCTTGGTCGCAGGGTCTGTAAATCGACCGCAAAGTCGTAATTTTCACTAAGAACGATAAATGATCCCATTATATCCACATGCTCTGAATTTAGATAGTTTAATAACATGCCTATTATCGCTTTCTTACTAAAGTCGAAATCGCTATTTAGTAGTTCAAGATGGTGGCTGCGAGCCGCTTCTAGGCTTTCGGATAAGTTTTAATTTACGGTCGTAAATTCCTTTAAGATTATAGTTATACGAGCAAAACGAAGACCGGCATTCTTAATGGAACAGTACACTACGCATTAGGTTTGTCCTCTGTAACCTGTATTTTCTAGGTACATTTCTACATTAATAAATTAAAAAAAAAACCCCGATAGATTTATAAAGTAATCATTCCCCTGTTTAACTTCGCAAATCGCTTGTAATCCGCAACCGCGTCCCAGCTACGAGCGCGTCACAGCGCTTCCTTACACAACTTAGGAAATATTAATCTCTAACAGTTTACCTTACACATGTATATTTATGATGTACCTACTTACTAATCATTTTGGAAGTGTTATATAAAGTTTGTAATATGTCCAATAAATAGATAAAGTTTCAGTAAATATTAATTATAGTGTCATCTTCATCTAGCATAATAAATATATGTGAGACGGTATATAGAGTATGTCAGTGAAATGAAATAGGATAACAAAATCGAATTATGTTAGAAACGATACGATCCATCTCGTCTTATTTATGTGAGAAAAGAAATTACCGGAACTCTTATCAGCTTACCATTACTATCCACTGTAATTAAAACCAACCAGCCGGGCCCTCTCTCCGCCATAACGAATTCATGATGTCATCGCAATTTTATCTCCAAATAATTCATACACCTCAGACCTTCATTAAGTTATAATATTAACATTATGCTATCAAGCAAAAGGTGTGCACGAGTAGGTACGTATGGTTTTGGGTATTAGCGTCTATTTTAATAATATTAACAATATAGAAGAAGAAAAATATGTATGGAAATCATGATATCTTTTTATTTTACAACGTACTGTGGTAGAAGTGCGTTAAACTTGTAACGTGTAGGGTATAATAGAGGTCTTAAGAAATAGCAACATTTTTATAAAATAGCGACTGGCATAAGTATGTATAAAGTATAAAAATGGTTATTTGAGAAATGTACTGAGTTTATTAACTTACGGAGCTTAAGATTGTCCTGAGCGACTATGAGAAAAGGATTTAGTGTCGTGCTCAATGGAAATCAAGAAGACACCGAGGCGCTTGCATGAAACCGACCTTCTATAAGGTATTTAACGGCACATTAAACCACGTGGGTAATCTTCGTTTTACAAAATTTAACCCTAATTGCCGCTAATCGATTATTAATGTAACACGCAATTTTGATAATGTCATCCCTGAAATGATCAGGGTGACATTTCAGGTTATCCACGATGGAAAAACATTTGCCTTTTCGGTTTAATCTCCTGGGGAAGATAAAAAAGTAAAACATTTTTTTCTTGTCATTTACGAGTACTATTCTACTACATCGGGGACGAAACTTTTTGTATTAAATATCCTCGAATAACTATTACTGTGTTAACTTCGTGTAATTTATAATTTGTTATTACAAATATTACCCGTGGATGGTTGTAGAGTTGTGGAGTTCTAGGTCTCCGCAACTTTGCAAGTTTTCCTTAATGGTCCGAGTCCAGGTACAAAAATAATACTCTATAGGACACACAATAAACGTTCGTTGCCTTGATGTGGCTGTAGATTGCTAATGACCTGTAATTGTATGCGCGATCGGACGCGGTCGGTACCTGGATGAGTGACCGCTAGTGGCAAATTTTCACGAGAATTTCTGTGCATCGGAGAATATATTAACTAGTACGGTCGTTACCGTTTGCTCATCATGTTTAAATCTCTTCACATGCTTTAATGGTGATTTGAACAATTTCAGGACCTTGATTAGCCACTGATCAATCTGCACTGGTGCAGCGTGGTGAAGAATGCTCGAGGTCTACCATAATTACGAGGGATCCACAGCCAAATTTCAGCGACACGTAAAAAATGGGGTGCAGCCAGACACGAGAAAAAACGAATACTGACAAAGCAGGTAAAATAAATAAATTTACTAGGTACGTGAGAAAAACAAGGCGCCACCAACGCCGAACGTAGAGTAAACAAAATTAGACAACCTGGGAGTCATTGGCGCTGCACCATTTAACATCTTATCCCGTGTAATACATTTTCGTGCACATGTTCATTTTCCGGGCTCGTCGGCTACGAAGATAGATAACTTCCCGATGATTTAGTTTTATTGTTATCCGCCATCGAACTCTCGCTTCGCTTCGGTTCCTTCTGCTAGCGTAATTTTTATATCTTCTGTTGGTTTAATTTCGGTATACGTTAAATTTGGTGGTGGTTGGTTATACAGGAAAAAAACATAAGAAAACTCAATTGACTGCTAATATAATTGAGGGTTGCTATTTTCATCTAGCAACAATACATTCAAAGCTAATAAAAAATTTGGAGCAAGGAGCTTTGGAATTATTTATGTAAAAAAAAATTAACGGTATTGTAGCAATGAATAATTGTATCGACGCAAACTGCATAACTGCATTCTAAAGAGCTACTAAAATGTCTGTCCAGAAGTTAGAAATACGTTGGTAATATTGGAAATTCTGATGTGTTCGCTTTATATGTAGAAAATCGGTTATTCGTGTTTACTGTATCGCCTGGCGGTGAAAACGCCACTTGAATCGGCCGCGCACTTGTCACGTGCCACAATTTTACAGTGGACGGCGGCGCGCTTCGGTTACGCTTTTATTAGCTCGTTCGGTCACGTCCAGACCAAGATTGAAGAGCCAACCGTCGGTTGTTTTAAGCAATGACGTAACCATAATCCGTTGATTGGAATTGGAACATATAGTTTTATAACTGCATTATTTATGAGTGAGTATAACGAATACATTCAGCGAATTACTTTTTTATTATATTCATAATCCATCACTGTAATGGTTTCTAGTAATCTTTGTCGATACAAATCCATTAATCCAATTTGGAAGCGCAATGAAGGAACTTGCAGAATTACTTCAGTTACGTAAAAAGACACATTTCCTATAGTACCTATTTCACATTAAATTTAACATGTTTGTTTCATTATAAGTTACACTTGATAAACATGAGAAGAATTACGGTAGGTACATATATAGAAATGTATAAAATAGTAAAAAAATTATAAACAGATCATGACCTATTGGCATGCGATGTAAATTTTTATAAATTATTCAATTGTTTGTATTCGTCTCTTCTAATGATCGAGAAAGATGCCGTTACTCGTTCCATGAAGTTGTAGATGATAGACTCATGTAACCATTAGGTAGGTGTTCCGTTAACAGAAAGTTTTTTAACTACATAATTGCGCTATAATCTCTTTTTGATTATTCTACTTCTTATTCTGTTTTGTTTCTTCTTTGTCTTGTCTGGTTAAGAAAAGTACGCAAGAGAAAAATTAATAATTCTTGAAAGTAGTTGGGTAGGTATTAAACTTGTATGTTAGTATGCCTACTTTTAAGTAGACTGTAGTTCCATGTAAATCTGTTTTCAAATGAAATGCTATAAACGCCTAATTTAAAGGTGTTCATCGGCTGTTTAACCCACTCACGGCGACTGCCTGACGGGTTTATACTGCCCGTAATAATAGGGGTGGCGCCTTGAATTGCTATTTAAAGGAGTTGGCGAGCTCTACGCTCGCAGATTACAATGCAAGGTAACCGTTCTCACTCACGTGAAGGTTACGGCTATGACCCTTTCATCGTGCCCAAATGCTCTGCAGCGTTGTATTGTAAACCCTCTGTCCACGATATGACTTTTACATATGTTATTGTTGTCAAACTTTAATTCTGTAAATATTTTTTCATGTACGTCATTATGAACTCTTCAATAAGTCCCCGATTTGGTTTATTTCTTTATTGTACCCAGGAGGCCGTAACCGCACCATAGCACTGAAATATATGATATTGCCAAATTAATCATGTATAAGGAACTAGACATTAAACCGGCTATTTTACCGATTCTTGAATAATCAGAAACATGGGGAACGGAGGGTGCATGACAATAAAACTAAATCACTGAGACTCTGGCATTGTGTTTCACCGGCGCCGGCGGAAAACGAGCGTATGTGTAGGGAACAACTTCACCCCGGAAATAAAATAAACTACATATCCACATTATATAAACCTTAAACAATATGATGCCGCCGTCAACGAACACGCGCATTCCACGACAACGCTAACGCAATTTAAATATTTAAATAGTTTGTAGTTCGTAACCTGCACCTTGATAGCACGAACTAACATAACTTGCGGAAACTACTATATTTCGCCGTAATCTTGTATACGCTGCACTCACATTTACGATTCAAGTAGTACTCGTATTAAACCCGACATGTTTAACTTAATAGGGTTCCTAATATTAAAGCGAAACAAGTTGTAAAAATCAAACGAGACACGGCATTTTTTTTGAATAACTCATTTCCTGGAAGGTTACTAACGATCCGTAAAATGTTTAAAACTTTAAAGATTTACCTAGAAATACCCCCGGAGCGGTAAGTGTACAGCGGTTGTGACCGGAATATCGAAATAATCAATGCAGTTTGTCCCGGGCTGGCAAATTGAGTCGCAATACAGGAATTCGCACTGGATGCGCTTTCGCCTGTATAGATCTTCATTCGTTCTTCTGAGATTTAAAGGAATATTTAAAATTTTTATTTATTTATTTATCCCTTATTGGACCAAAATAAATTGTGGTACAAAAGGCGGGCTTAATGCTTATTAGCATTATCTACCAGCCAACCTCAGGGTTGTGCAGAGATGTCGAAGGCGGTATAGTAATATAGTCGAGAAGAAAAAAGAAATA
>DWEM01001522.1:0-14033 GCA_018245935.1 Agara belti belti | reverse complement strand
ATAAATCAGAGGTGCGTGCCAGGATCGAACCCAGACCCACCGGAGTGGGAGGCTGAATTCAAACCACTAGGCTATCACTGCTATCGCTATCACTGCTATCAATAAAAATAAATAAAAGAATATTATAACGTAATTAAAATTATTTCCAAAGTCACAAAGTCTGGTATAAAATGAAGTATTTCTCTGTAGTTTTCACATAGTTAAAAACAAATCAAATTTATTGATTAAAATATTCACTCAAAAATTTTGCTATTTGAAAATGCCAAAGAAATTATTGCTCAAATAATTTTAATATACCTATTATCTACATTGCTGATTACTTACAAAATTATTGCCATATAGAGATATTGACATCTATATAAATGAGACCTGGTCATAAATTCTCGGTGTCTTATCACCTTCCACAAAAGGAATACTAATGTTTACACATGTAAAAGAATATGTTATAATTGAGTTGTATATGTCTTCTAACCCTAGAACTGGATGCTTTTATATTGGTGGGACTGCCAGGAGCAGGGATGTATGCCAGGGCTGGCGTCTGTGGCTCATCATCATCGTCAAAGTATCTGGAAAAAATAAACGTCAATGCAATAAACTTTTGCATTTCATTATTCACAAACAAACTAGTAACGCATTTGAAGTGGGTCGATGGTGTTTGGTCTGCAAAATAAAAGGTACAAGGTACTTATCAGGTACAAGAAACATAGGTTCAGGAAGAGTGACCAGAAAATTCAGCTTCTAATTGGACTGAAAATACTTACTCGTCTTCGGTCTTAGCTCGCTTCTTCCCGAGGGAACCGAAGTTTCCTGTGACCGCGTTTTGGGTGATCGAGCTCATGGTGGAGTACCCCTGCTTGGACAGGCCAGTCGTCGGCGGCGGCACCGCATGCATCGGCGTCGACGGTGGAGGGACCGCGTGAAGTGAAATATTAGACGGATTCCGCTTCGGCATCGTGAAGCCCGCGAACCCAAACCCTTTACCTCCACTTCCACCCGAATTGTAACTCATCGTGAAATTGTAAAACTATATTTAACCACAACAGGACCTAAGCGATCATAACAAATGTAAGGTTAACCGACTGCACAACATCAATATTATCCTAATTGAACAATATTATTAATATTATCTTAACACAGACGCAAAACCATTCGTTATAAATGAAATTAAACGAAAAAATCTACTTTTCGGCGCCTACCAAAATATCGACATTCGACATCTACCAAAATGTCAAATAAACGCCAAACATTTATTTGACTTGCTATATGCAATACTCTACTTAGTATTTTAATAACTTTAAATTACCAATTCATGTTTTCTATTTTGACTTCACTTTGGGTGAAGTGTAACTAGTATTTTTCGGAAATAACTCGTAATGAAATGAAACATCAAAATTAATGTTACGCAAAATCGATCTGTTCGACCGGTTGATGAGGCCTGTATATTTTTGGTGGTAATTTTAATTCGACCTAAGCAAATCAAATTGCTGCCTATTCATCTTGCCTGGGATAAATTTGAGGATTATTATTACAATATTTTAATCGTATAAAATTAAAAAAACTATAGTCCAATGAATTACACTGTTCAGGTTCACATCACATCTGGATTGACATTGACAGCATAACATTAGGTGGCAATATTTTGTTTATTATAACTTTTCCTGTATTGCATTGTATTCATTGAATTGCACAAAAAGTAATAATTGCTGCGTAAAAATGTATTTAAAATTATGTTCTTTGATATTCCTATTGCTCGCTATTAGCAATGTGGAAGCATCGCAGGGCTATGATTTTGGTGACTTTTTAGCAACTGTTTTGGGTATCGGCATAGCTGTTATAGGAATACTAGCCTGTTTAGGCAATTACGCGAGGCAGAAAGCAAGAAATGAGTTCATTTGAGATACGGGTAAGTAACTTTTAACTAACTAACAAATGATACGTATTATATTCATTGGTCTTCATATATCACTAATATTTCTTGGTTTGTCATATCTTTTTTTATTTGTTTCAGATGACAATGTGGCTACATAAAGTGGACAAAGTCAGCCGAAGTCAAAACGCATCATTTTTATTGTATATAATATATATGTAACTTCAAGGTATATTAAGATGTTAATATTGAGTATTTCAGTAGAATTTAAAGATCTGCGAGAATGTTTGTTCAAAGTAAGTCACGTTAAAAATAGCAATGTAAATGTCAACCGAAAGCCATTGAAACAACATCTATCTATACTTCCCATCAGATGTGGCTGCCATGCAATGATTTAAAAAAATGGGATAAGACATTCCATTTACAAAATTTTGAATTTCAGAAACTAAATTTTAGAATCTGAACCACTTTACAACATTATGGTATACTATACTAATCTCATAGCAGGCCAGGCACATCAAGGTACCCAAAAGTCAAATCCAGAGTATACCTGCATCCACTTATATCCAAAAGGTCATAATGGCAGTATATAAGATTCTTCAAAGCAAGGTTGAACATGAACAGACTTTAAATACCATATATCAGTGTTCATCTGAAAGTACAAACTGGCAGGTTTCAAAACAAAAGTGAATAAATGTCTGTTAGCCATTTTAGGCTGCATCATATTTTTACATCAGATGATTAAGCAACCAAACACTCGGACTATTAAGGATTTTAAAAAATAAGCTTTATGTCTGTTATTGTGAATTGTACTTTAAATTGCACTTGTACAGTAAGTTATGATCACTGTAATACTTGAATAAAAAAAACTCCATTCATGAAGTCGAAATCGAAATCAAAAATCGAAAAACCCTTATGCATTTTGAAATTAGAATTTAAAAAACAAATGTAATCGAATATTTTTCACTGTCTTCTAAGTACGATACTATGTTTGCAACCATTAATAATAATTTTAATTGTGATTTGAATTTATATCAGGCATATTTTATAGCATGTTTCAGTATTAGAAAGAAAATCAGGACATGTGAATGAACTTTTACTGAATAGTTTTAAATATTTGCTACACCTCAACACTATCAATCACTATAAAAATCTTAAGACAATTTTATTTTCGATGCATTGCTATAAATTCTTGTCACATAATAAATATATAAGCCGACTGTGTATTAGCACTTAGTTATTTAATTAAATACACCTTATATTCTATGTTGGTTGTTATTTTTCTACTATTTTTACAATACCACCTCTTATATTTGCAGAATTACTTAAATATATCTAAGGAGAATCATTAGGGAAAATGGCCATTCCTCTTAGTTAAGATGAACAAGAGATAGATTTAAAAAATGCAGCAATTTTTTATTGTCTTACTGCAATCATAATTGTTTACTTATCAGCCAGAAAGCCAACAGAAACATTATTTTATATATCTACTAGGTTGTAAAAGATTGTTATAACATGATTGGCCACTTGGTCTAGGAGTTAGAATATAACTGCTAAACTAGAGATCATCAGAGAAACCAGATAGTTGTGTGTGGAATTGTCCCAATTATTATTATAGGGATCCATACCTCTTTATGGGACAGAAAGACATGAAACATACTATGTAAATAATGTTTAATTATAAAAATGTAAAGAAACATCACACATGTGTCTATACATAATGCAATAAAATTAAAAGTTGATTTTAATATTATCTTACAATATAATTCAATTTGGCTTAACTTATTCGCTAGTTTTCTCTAAAATGTCAATTTCATTAAGTACGTCACTTTTCTTTGAGATCTTATCCTGCTGCTCCTTGTCCAGCGTTTTAAGTGAGCCCGTTTTCACCTTCTCTTCTAAGGTTTCAATCTCTCTAAGCTTTTTGCGCAAGTTTTTCAATCTCTTCACCGGGTCTGCCTGAGTAGCGGTGGGGGTATTCGAAGGTTGTGATGGAGGACTAGAGAAGGTAGGTTCTATTATTTCACATTTAGCCAGCTTTTCTGCTGCATCGTCTACAGCTGTAATAGAAACAATATAACTTATTCAAGGACCATGAGACTCACACGAAACTTCAAATATATATATTATTTATTGATTCATACATTATACTAACAAATGATATCTGGCAATACATGGATTTAAAAAAATTAAGTTCAAATGTACGCCATTTCTGGAATTGTAAGGAACATTTAAAAAGTTTCATTATAATCTAATGGATTGATTTTAAGATAAATTCTTTACTATTGACATTAAACAATTTGGTCAAATTAATAGAGACAATATATTAATTGGTGATTCCCTATCAAAGTAACTAACATCACATATCTATTCGAATGAACACAAATTGTACACTTATGATTTAGATTTATGACTTCTAAACTAATAAACTAACCTGTCTTCTTCTTTTTCTTCTTCTTCTTGTCCACATTAATAGTCATACCAGGAATAGGCTGGATGGTTCTGCTATGGCCTTTCTTCTGTTTCTGGGCTTCGGCTACGAACTCCGCAGTGAGCCCCACTGGCAGCCCCGTGTTCTGCCGGGCCGCAAATTGTTTCCCCTTGCTCTCGTACAATGGCACCTCCTCTTGAGGCACGTATCCGTCTCTAACGCGCCGCGGTTTGCGCCAAGTGCCATCCGGTCTTTGGGTTGCCGGGATGAACTTTGAGCCTGTAATCCTCCTATCTTTTTAAAATATTACATGTTTAACAGAAACGTAAGGAAACGATAGAACTATTCGCATAAATCTATCAATACCCGCGGTTTCGTTACGGTACGCACAACGAGCGCAATTTTAATTCATATCTCAAAACGCTTTCCCGTGCTGCACACTTTTTTGCTACTCACATGGTTTGGTGAAATCTTTAATTAATTGAGTATACAACCACCGTTTTAAGACATGTTTAATTTATGAATAAACAAAAAACTGAAAGCAATGGAACGCGTACGGATGTTCTACACTTTGTCTCACCGTCTGCGTCGTGTTCATACGCTGATGTGGCCATTCTTGCTTGTGGACTCTGACGATGTCCCTGTGTTATTTCAACTCAACATGTACAGAGTCTTGCTATTCTATTTCTACGCTATTTTTGTACAAAAGCATACGATTATGACAGTTCCACAGTTCGACTATTTTGTTTGACATTTGAGTTCATAAAACTGAACGCTTGAGCGATAACCGAACACGTTCATTACTCATTCACTAGACATATGCACTTTTGCTAGATCACTACGGGGAAGAAATAGTGATGTAAGGAATATTCGGATTCACGAATACTAACATCATTTTCGCAATTCCCATTCGTATACCCATGAAATGATGCAAATGTTTAACGAATGTATCTGGCAAACGAAATGGTAATCATATAAATTATTACTATTCCGTTTGCCAGATAATTATATAAATTAATTATAATAAGTATTATTATCCATCACGCCGGTTAATTAAATAATAATGTATTAGAAATGATAAAACCACTGATAACATTTGTACTTTTTTTTGGTTACATTTAGGATGTGTTACCTATTTACAAAATTTCCTATGTAAATTTTGCCGTTGTGTTTTCCCGGTGTACTAAATCAATAGACAAATTACGTAAATAAAATTGTAAACTATCACATTTTTTTGGAGAAAGTAACTTGAGGGGTCTAAATTTTGTCATATTTAAGTAATTAATTCGTTATTCGTTATATATAAACGCAACGCAACGCAATAAACGCAAACGCTTTAGCAAATAACGAACTGAAACTTTCGCAATGGCGAATAATGGAAATAGAGATTCATGTTCGCATTCGTGAATGTCAAATATCTAACACTTGTCGTCACTAGGAAGAAGCTCTCATGACATAAGCGAACGAAAATAAATCTATACTATTAAGCACTTGATGGAGCGGTACCTAGCAGGGGTGAATATTGTTGAAGTATGATGTTGATTCATTCAATTGGTGTCTTGTAAATGCCAACTCATGAATTTTTAAATCCTAGAATTAATAATTAATTGATTTTTTAAGGTCGTTCAAATCATATTGGATAATTATCCAATGTGATTTGAACAATGAGAATAATTAGCAATCGCTAATTATTCTTATATCGAACAATATTTTGAGATTCACAGCATAAATAAGTATTCTGTTAAATCTGCTTATTACTTAATATTGTCAAAGAACTGTCCATAACATTTAACAATAAATATTTGGAAACTCAATTATACTATTAAACATAAAGTAAGCATTTGCCTTACAATTTTTACGTTATTTAAATAATATTTCCTTTTCATGGGCAACACTGGCTTGAAAATTTGAAATGTTTTGAATAGAATTGATTTTGTTTGTCAGATGGATTTAATGTTGATTGTTGCAAAGAAAAAGTAGCAGGTGCTACATTTTATTTTGTTTGGTAATAGTGCTTATACCTCATATTTCTATGTTGTCTATATGGTTTACGTTTATATTTTTACACATATTTAGTTTCTTTACACTTATTTTATATTACATTTGAAAAAATGCCCAAAAGACGAAGACTAACTCCCATCAAAAACAGATCTAAAGCAAACGCAACTAAACAACGTCTTCTGCTACAGCAGACACAACCAGATGCTCCAAAGTGTGAGTTTAAATCGTTTATCTCTACTATTAGATAACTTGTTTAGCTAACAAAATATTCGAAGTACATACGCGTAGGGTTGCAATACAAATTATTTTACAGTAATATCGGAGAAAGAAGAGTCGACTCCTAGAGGGAGACTCAAAGGTGCTCTGCTTGATGTACTGGAACCAGCTGCAGAGGAGTCTGATAACTCGCTAGACCAGAGCTCCGTTAAAAAAATCAGGTAGCTTTCCTTGTTTACTTACGCGCCAGCGCTTGACCCTAATCCCTCCTGCAGACACTATATTATGGTCTATGTCTTAGATGGACCATATACTTAACTGGTGTTTTTTACGCAAGGTTTGATTATTAAAGTAAGTAACAAATTTTAGTGTGTAATTTTTGAATTTAACTCTGTACTAACATGCAATTTTAAATGTGTTTTAATTTCTGCTTTCTCGTATTATAGAAAAGATAAAAGAAAGGATGGGAGCAATGACTCATCGGATGATGATGAGCACAGCAACAGAGCGGCTTCACCTCCTCGCCAGTCATATGTGCTGAAACTTTTCGACCGGAGTGTTGACCTGTCACAGTTCAATGAAGAATCGCCTCTGTATCCGATCTGCCGCGCTTGGATCACCAACCAGCCTAAAGCCAATTATAAAGATTTGGGGTGAGAATAAATTACTGTAATGTGCTTTTCACAGTAACTTGTAAAATATTATGTTTATTCTATAATAACCAAATGATTGAATTTGTGTGCACCCATGATCCCAAGAGTCCTGGCAATGAGGCTATCATTGCATTGTTATAAATCGCACCATAAAATAAACATGTCAAATCATAATACAGCAGGAGACCTGAGCATGCAGAACTAGCAGAAGACAGTGTGGAGCTACCAGGACCTGAAGGGCCACCGATATCCAGAATACCCAGTCCAATACCAGAGCAACAGAACCGTAGCAAGAATAATATAAACTTGAATTACGTAAGTGTACATTTGTTTGAATCAGAAAATGTCTAAAATAAGGCCAAGTGTAGAGAACTTTTAATAATAACAATAACTGGGGACAACTCCACACATCTGTTTGATTCCAAATTAGGCAAAGGAATGCCTGTGTTATGGTGACCAGACAGCTGATGTACATATGTATACTAGATAGTACTTATGTAATATGTTTTTCTTGAATGGGAAACGAACCCACTACTAGTAAAGCAGTCTGCTTGCAAAACTAGTGGATGGAAAGGCCGGTGCTATGTATAGTTGTTGTCAAGTCGGTACACGTATGTCCCCAGCGCGAGGCCCCGCCGCCGAGCCGCGAGCAGCTGCTGCAGTGGCACGCGGAGCGCTGGACGGCGGTGCGCGGCGCATGGCTGCGGCGCGGCGCGCTGGTCGAGGAGCGCTACTCCGCCACGCAACAGATACTCAACAAGATCAACGTCAAGTCAGTATAGCGTACCATTTTTTTAATGTATGAAGTCTGTTTTTAACAATTTTAATATAATGATCAATGAAGGCAAAAACAGTCGGTTTAATAATGCTTTATTACATTTGTTTCAGTGCAATGTGATACAATATCGACCATACATGGACATTTTGGATTTTTTGACAAATGTGTTGATTGTGTACAAATATCAATCAAGAAGCTTGGATTGTTCATTGCTAGATTTTTTAATTTTTATAGGTTTGAATTTTATTACTTTAAGCCCTAATAATTGTGATTAAAAGATATATATATGTGTGGAAACAGATTTAGTTAACTGCACATGTTAATTTTATACATATATATACATATATATAAATATCCATATATATATATATATATATATATATATATGGATATTTATATTTGACACTCAATGCTTTCTGCCTACCCCATTAGACCTAGCATGATGGTAAATATTGTTAATTTTATTCATTATAAATGAAACATTTTGAATCATTGAATCAGTGTGATTTATTAAAACATTTGTATGTGGATTGTATGATTTATTTATTATGAAATATAAAAGCTTAATATCTCTATACACCCTTGTATTTTTTCTTTTTCCTTCCATTTTCTTGCAGTTGTGGACATTCTGATCGCTTGTGGCCCTTCTCGTTACAATTGAAGCAGGACTGCAAAAATACCAATTCCATTAAAATATTGATCATTTTCATTCATTCATTATAAGTTGAAAAATCCACACACACTACCTACTTCTTAATTCAGTCATTAAATGCTTGTGTGTGTATAAATCATATACATACTGTATTGTACATATAGGTACCTGCGATTCCACCATCACTCCACAGACATGCCCCTTCTCCTGGCAGCATCTCCCACAGGTTTGACAATGCACATAGGTCGGCTTCACACACCGTCTGCACGCATTGCAATGCTTATATGTCATGCCGTTCTTGCTAGTGCATTCCTTGCATTTGTTGCAATGTGCATTCGCCACTGACACCCAGTACTTGCACTTGTCACACAATCTGTAGCTGCTGTCGTTTGACAGATCTATGGTAGCTAGCAGCAAATTGGTAAAGAAGCGAACGGGTGATCCCAGTTTACGACCACCTTTGCTGTTCGTGAATTTCTTATGATTTTGATATTCAACCTGAAAATTTTCATCACATTTATGCATTGAACACATCTGACCAGCTTACATCGACTACTTTTTGAATGCAAAAACGATCGATTAAATTTCAATTGTCAATCCTCCTAACATTTGCTAAAATAAACCTGTAAATAGATCTTCGAAAAAATCTCAAATTTAATCCAAGAGCCCTTTTCTTGAGTGTGGTAATAATTTGCAATTGCGATTATGATCAACTACCCTAATTCTACATAAGAATAACATCAGTATGCCCATTTTTTATTTTATTGAATTTAAAAAATGAAACAATTTTTACACACTTGCTGTCACAGATAAAATACACTAACCTGATAATCATGCATCTTGATTTCCGGCAACAAGTTTTTGATATATGGCTCAGAAAAGTAAGGGAATGCCCATATGACCGGGAGAATCTTATTTTCACCTTCAAATAGAGAATTGTATGTTTCAGACAGTGTTTTGATTGTGTGTATGAGAGGTTCCACACGACCTCCGAATGGTGGATCCATTACAATGCACAGCCCCTTATCTCTAAAAAGGTTTTAATTATGTTTTATTGAAAAATACACATAATATATCACGAGTAAATGACAAAAATAATGACTGAAAGCTTTGAAATAACTTTTATAAAAACACAAGTCACTTAAAGTCTTCTTTCTGAAGCTCAATGCATATTTTAAAAACATGTAGGTTTATTAAATGACAATAACCTCCTTTCAAAAAATATAGGGGAAATCCTAGTGCGAGGAACATTTTGAAATGAATAAAAAAAAATATATTTATTATACTGACTTTGAGTTCTTCAGAAACTTCTTCAACACCTTTTCATCTTTGTTGCCATTGAACAGGTAGTTGTTGAACATGTTGTACCAAAGATACTTGTTGGGATCATTAAAGAGACAGTGTCTCGTATCATAGTCCAATAACAGCGAGTCATAGTCTGGATGTAGTTGGGCGGCCTCGTGAACGGAGGGTGTACCAATGCATAAGATGTTACTGAAAAATATTATTGTGTGATAGATAAAAGATTATTAATATTATTATTATTACTATTATACCATCACAACAAGTCCTTACAGGTGTCTGCAGAAAATACCAAGTGTCAAACATCTTTATCCTCACAGAACTGATCTACTTCTTCCATACCCATCACTCTTATCGTGTATGCACAATTTGGTCACCAGTTTTGGTCACTTCTGACTCATCCGTCAGCCAGCAACCGACCTATTTGGTCAAGATGTTTACCCTCAGCCCGTCAAGCCTCACATTAATATTAATACGCACCTGATATTGTTATTCTTTAATATCCCCAGCACAGTGGTAACTGCTTTCTTGGCAAATATATACTGAGCTTCGTGTTGGTCATTCTGTAAAGTTGGCAGCCATGATGAGGGTGATTTCAACTGGTCATCGCTAAGAGACAGGACAACTCTATGGTCTTTAAGATGCTTCTTACTCTGTGATATAATATATAGCTCCTGGCAGGTGTTGCAGTATGCCCTGTCAGATGGATGTTGAAGTTTGACCTGGAATATTATCACTCATAAATACAGGATATTTAGTTTAAGTGAAAAGACAATATAGTTATTTCAACTCTTTTGTTTTTCTAAATAATAACATTTATTTTTTTACATAATGTGTGCAAGCCGGGATTTGAACCCAGGACTTCACGATCGGCAGTCGCACTAGCAACCGCTCGACCAACGAGACAGTCAAATGAAAATAAATGTTTATTAAATAAATAATCATCATTTTTTGTAAAAAATTCGTCCTAGGTATTTTTTTAGCTCAATGTTTCACATCTGCCAGGCGTCTTTTTAAACGTTTTTTACGAAACTAGATACGTCTGTGCTGTGCGAGTGATAATATTGAGAGAGAATATTATTTTCGGGCAGTCTATAACGAAACTAATTCACTAAACGAGGTTCAATAATTCGAGAGTATCATAGTATAGTACACAAATCATACATCAGGTTGAAAATCAGGGGGCAGCGCGGTAAAATGGAACTCCTGGAACCGATTGTCCCAAAGCTCGCTTGGTTCCGGCAGCTTTAAAATCTGTCTCAGAATATTATCGTCCAAACCGTTTTTGTTCTTCATTCATGGGGAACGACATCTATGTTTCTCCATATCCCTAGGAGGGCTCCTAGTCCTCTTTGTTTGCATCGACAGGTTTTTCTCATAACGATATTCCTCCTATCAGATCTATTCGAGTCACGGTCACGATTATAATTTGTTCTCGGATCGCGAGACATTTTAGACATTCCACTGTACTATACATTACACGCGGTTTAGATTTTAACCATAATTCTAAATATCACTTAATTTTATATTACGCTTTAAACGATAACAACAAATTCTAAAAAACACAAACGGACGCCATTTTGACATTACTGTCATGCGAATGACATTATCATTGCAACGGCAGTGGATAAGTCTGCTTGCCAAAACGGCCAAAACCTCTCGGTTCGACGGTGTTGTTTACTACGATACACATAACCTGTGTTTTACTTTAAAAAAAATATATTTAATAATAAATTATGTCTGACAGTGATCATTCAGAAAGTGAAAGTGAACAGTCTCCTGCAAGTCATCAGTAAGTTGATTATATTTTTCAAGCGTCAGTAATTGTAAAATCTACTCTCTTGGTAGATTAAAATTAACACAAATTTTATTGTCTATACTTTAGTGCATATATAATTTTATTTTTAATTAAATTTATTATTATTATAATTATTATTCCATTCTTATTTTAAAAATAATGAATTAAATCAATTGCTTGGAGAATAAAATTTAATAAAAACTGACAAAACAGCATTTCAAAATCAGCTGATGGCGAGTAGCACACAAATATTTTTATTTTTATTTGCCATTAATAATTAATTTTATAAATATTTTACTACCTATATTTTATTATTATTGAAACTATTCCTTTAAGTATTTATATTTTTTATTATTGAAACTGGACATCACCCAGATCAGTTAAACACAGACATACTATTAATGTTGTGTAAGACTTTATTAATCTAATAGTACCAGAATATTTTTATTTTTATTTTGGCTTCTATGGACATTTTTATTTTCTTTTCAGAGTAAATAATAATAAAAAAGAACGTCAAAAACGATATAGAGAGCGGAACAGAGACAAACTGAAACAGCGTGAAGTGGAAAGAAGAAAACGTATACAATATTCACAAAGTATTGAAGGACTATCTACCTCTTCAAAAACAAATAGAATAGAATTGAATAATGAAGAAATAATAACTGCTACTTCTCAACGTTCATCTGGTTTGGAAAAAACACAACCATCTTCTCCTCAAAGGAATGAGCAAGGTAGAGAAATGACTGCTCTCCAAAATAAAAGAGAGTGTCAACGAAGATACAGGGAGCAGAACAGAGATAAATTGAAGCAGCGTGAAGCGAAAAGAAGAAGATGTCTACAAAATGCAGAAATGATTACAGAATTATATACTTCTCCAAATGTAGAACTTACAGAAATAATTACTGAACCAATAATAGTAATAGATGAAATGAGTACAAATTCTTGAGGTGCAGCTGGTTTGGGAGAAATGGAATATGTAAATATCTCAGCAAAATTTAAGAAGTCAGAATTTAAAGATTTAAATATTTAAGTCAAAATTTAAGAAGAATCATGCGCAAATATTACAGAAATTCTGAATAATTACAGTCATTTTAGATACCATAAATCAGCTCACGAATACTTTAATGTTAACTTCAAAAATAATGAATTAGGACATGCTTGCTCAATTTCTGCTCAACTTTGGTTTGAAAAAGATTTAAAAGAAACCATCCGCATGTGGAAATATAGTTAACACAAGAATCAATGGGCAAAATGTGGATGCCCTTAAAGAAGAACAGAAGTTCATATCTCTCGAACATCTATTGGCGATATGTGTGCTTCACATGTTAAACTAGCAGATGGAAGTAAGTTAATTATAGATTGTTGTATACATTTCACCTAATAAAAATATGGATGATATTTAATTTTTACGTGAGAGATCATTTCCTTTTGGTCACAAAGGTTCAACCATTTTTAAAATGAATAAAGATAAACTACCATTGATTTTAGCTGGTGATTTTAATGTGCATATTGCAAAAGATGAATAAACATCATTGATGACGTTTTTTTTACAGTATAAAGCTCATAGAAATTGTAATAACTACAATTATCTATTTTGTTGAATTTTGTAATCTTTTCAGTTGATAAATATAACAAACAAAGAAGTACGAAATAAATATGCTTGTAATGAGAATCTTAGGATTCATTTTGAAATGTGGAATAGATCCATGTGAGCTAACCTGATTAAAATTTTTCCATGCTGCAACTTTGTCTAACTTAGTTATCAGGTCGTTATACTTCTCATTTCGTTTTCTGACACCTTCCTTTTG
Source organism: Agara belti belti (assembly GCA_018245935.1). Lineage (NCBI taxonomy): Eukaryota > Metazoa > Arthropoda > Insecta > Lepidoptera > Hesperiidae > Agara > Agara belti. The sequence goes on along the minus strand of DWEM01001522.1, from coordinate 527 downwards.
CCAATCCTCTTCGTCAATGTGAACGGTGCAATCCCTTTTATCCCTACACGAAGCACATGCAAAGTACCGGCCCTTCTCTGAAGAAAACAACAACGTTGGTCCGTGAAGACACAAGGGATGAGTCGTTACGTCTTCTACAATTACTTCTACTGGCGATGATTGTTTTAAATTTGTTTCGGTAGCGGCTAATTTCCTTTTCTTGCCCATTTTTACAATATGTAGAGATTATTTATCAATCACACGTGTGACCCAGGTCAGTTGTTACACTTATCACAGATGTCACAGTCCCCGTCACATAGATAGAACATAATATTTAAATGAATTGACACCATGACTCTGATACTCGTTATAATAAAAGGTAACATTTTTTACATAAAACAAATTGCAGAATATATTTATTTGACAACAATAGTTTATTATACGTCGTGAAATAGTATCAAATCATGAAAATACGTAACATCACGCCTGTATTCCCCGAAGGGGTAGGCAGAGGAGTGTAGTACACCCCCCACATTTCACCAGTTACG
>DWEM01001521.1:0-14035 GCA_018245935.1 Agara belti belti | reverse complement strand
ATGTTCTGATTTTACGCAAACGTATTTCCAGGTCTTATTTTCGGTGTTCGGTCTTGAAGTCTGAGGCTTGCTTGTTCTTAATATCTATTAGGGCATCTGAATAATAAATACTCTTAAAAACTGTAATTTTATATGGCAACATTTATCTGTCGTTAAGTGTTTTTAGCATTAAGAAAAATTCAAAAGTTTTTCCTTAAAAATAGATTCCTAAAAAATTATATTTCCAAATAATATCTAATTTGGTTTAATGAAAGGGTTATGGTTTTTCATTTTAATAGATAACAGTTTAAGATTTTTTCATGTGTATACTTTTGGACATGTAGAGCATGGTTTATATTATGTAGAATACTAATGATACACTCTCAAATTTCAAACTCAAGTAAAAGAGATTACAAATGTTTACGGCTTTATAATATCTGGTTAGGTTTCTACATAATAGTGCACAAAGTTAATAAGCTTACAACATTTAATATGTAACTCTTTTGTTATATTTTCAATCATTAAATCACATATCGGTATTTTTACGGATGGGTTTAAATTTGGCTCTAAGCACACGCACGTCAACACACACTCAACGTCGATGGATCTCGTGTTCATAACAGCTGTAAAGTAGAGCTTCTGATTCGTCTGTCAATATATTATCTACGTATATATATCATAGCCTACTACGGTAATACCAGAACAACATAATCATCTGTAGAGTCTTTCGGAAAAGTTCTAAGCGTTATAGACACTTATCAAAAATTTTATAAAAAAAATCAACACATTTTTACTACTAAGTAGTAGTTTGAAACTTTGTCTCATATTTCAACCTCTTAGCTTTTTAACGAAGAGTAAATATTTAAAAAAATTACACATAATAAGTATTTGCAAAGTAATTTAAAAGTTCAATAATACTTACGCAATAATGAAAAAGGACGATTCTCAATTGAACAGGAAAATCATTGACTTTTATTGGTTTACGCCTCTTTTCTTTGCGACTTAACAAAGTATACTTACAGAGTTTATTAGAATTGTTAATTTTAAATGACATACATATATAGCTTACATCGTCTAATCGTAGTTCATACTATAAGCGTTTTTTATATGTGAATATAGTAGGAAACGAATACAAAACAGTTGCGAATCTCTGCTTCCGCCCATACAACTCTCTAGCCAACCTGTAACTATTAGTTAATTACATTAGTCTAGTTAGTATGAATGTATTTAGTATTAGGTAGTATCTGCCCTATTCGAAGTTAGTCGCAGACACGTTGTTTTTCATGAGAACTAAAAAGGTCGCTTTAAGTGTACAAGTACAACTAGTAAACACCACCTTTACATCTAAACACAAAATGTTTTACTAATAAATATTTCACAAAACAAATGAATACAGCGATAATACTGCCGCGGGCGAACATTCATTTGACATTTAGTACTTAATTCCGAAAATAAATAAGGTAAATCGAAACCTGAAGGATTCATTAACAATTTACATAATGTTGTTTTATTATTTTGACAATATTACTATTGGCTGGATTTGAATACAAACACTTCAATTTTTATCCTACGATCATAGACACCTGACAAGACAAATGATTATATGTGAATCGTGAATACATCTTTAATAACCGTACAATATGTAAAATTTAATCATTTCTATGAACTTAAGCTCCCTAGCAATATGAAATAGGTAATTTTGAAGTCTACCAATCCGCACTTGGCCAGTGTGGTAGACTTTGGCCTAAATCGCTCTTATTATGAGAGGAGCCCAATAAAAGGGTGGTTTTTTTTTATACATAGTAGTTACCGAAATAATAAAAACCGTATAATAAGAAATACCGTAAACTTGTGGATTGTAAACCATCTATATATTTAAGCTAAACCGCACACAGGTTACTGACATCTGCTGGCAAATTAAAGGCGCCTTCATTAAATCAATTTCCATCTTTCCTCCATTTTCCATTGAAAAATACGATATGATATTGATATCCACAATCATTACACCGCATACCAAATAACTGAGTAGTTACAGACCTGACGTGATTTTCTGACATTCATCACTTACGCACATACTGCAAAGACCCTCGAGTCCTCTAACAGAGATTAATATTATTAAACAACAGTGCAACGATCACTTTGAAAGCTTGTTGAACGGTTTCGAAGTGTTACTAAAAGAAATATTTTCACATATAAGTTTCAACAATTTGTCATTAACAACAATGTACACTAAAACCATGACGATAATGTCAGTGTCCATTCGGCGAAATAGTACAATTGGGCGTATCCGTTACATTTATTATATTCGTTGAATCGTATTAACTAATCACACTTAAAAAATAATAAAAGAATAAAATACAAATGTATTTTATAAAAACACAAATGTATTTTTTCAATTAAAACTGGTCGTAAAACATGAAATCAGCGACACACAGCGACCGTCAGCTATCTCGAAAACATAATTGGGGTTTACAGTACGAAATTTCATTATGAATGTCACGTTTCACGAATTTTTCCTTCAAGTTTAATTAAAATGCGATGATGATAAAAATAATAGGTTTTCAAATGAAGAAATAATTTAAACAGATGAATTCTAATTCCGACCGTTATAAAACATAAGCGTATTATTACTTTCCAGTTCATTGCTGCGCCTATCTGAATACTCTCTAGAGGAGAGTTGCGGGAAAATTGCGATTTTTTTATTTTATACAACTGAATGAGACGGCAAGAGCTGTAGACGATCGATAGTCACATTTTCAACATTTCGGCAAATTATATGTTCATTAATTAATATATGTTTCTCTTTTGTAGCACATATAATTGGCACAAGCATATATGCAGACTTGAACAACAGTTTGATTTTTAATCAACAATCCGATGTTATTTGCTGTCTGTAATCGAACCAAGAACCTTTGCAAAGCGTCTGTATAAGTTTGCGCCTAATGCGAATCGTTGTGCCAAGTGGCACAATACTTATTCAAACTAATCAAATACTACTCGAGAAGAGAGATGAGACGTCCTTCTGAAAGTACGTCGTAAGTCAAGCAGCGAATCCATAATTGTTATGAAATATACACGCATACACACACACAGAAACTTAGCTCGCTACTTTGCTATTTAAAAAAAAATACGAATATCAGGCGCAGAACGAAACGCAATAACTAGGCTTTTCTTATAGGAAAATGCTCTCCCTGTCCGTTATTGTAGATAAGAAATCCATCGATCACTTTGGCAAATATTTGACTGTTGGATTGTTTAAAATGTCGCCGGAGAGAAATTTACTCGGGAAATTACGTCTACAAATAATCTGATCTGATTACGAGGCCCCGATAATATTATACGGAATTGAGTTGTTCGCGTTTTCAAATTGCTGGAGATTCTCAACCTGTGTATATCTGATTATTATTAGAGTTTCAGGACATTTAGGACATGACCAACTGGCGTAGTTGTAATATTTAGCTAGTAACGTTTTTGTTTGACAATTTTTTACTTACGGAAACATTGTTTTGTACCTCAAAATGACCTGATTCTAAAAGCGGTGTATTTTATTCGCTGTAGTTGGTATGCTTTTTGTGAGAAGATTTGAATTTGTGTAGTGACAATGTGCAGTATATTTATATTTGCATCAATGTAAATATGCGTTGTGTAAAAAAAGCAAAAAGTAGAGTTTTCATTTTACTCCTAGCTTTAATGCTGGCGACATGTAAATTTCTCTCATGTTCTTAATATCCACCGACACTAGTGACCACTTAGGAAAAGTGTGTATTTCGTTTTTTGGTATCAGACATTATATCTTCAAAAAGAGGCAGAGGCTTCTTTTAAGCGCAGGCGGGATGGCGATTTGATGATAGCCGATATATTGGATAAATGATCTTTATGTATCCAACATTTCCTGTCTCCGTCGTTAATTAATCGCAAATTTTCAAACATGATTAAAAAATCAACAAATAATAATCCTTTCAATATCCTTTAATCAAATATCATTCGCACTGAATACCGCGATCATTCGTACAATCCCTGCGACGTTGGAACCAAACAGCCACTCAGTAACAATAGATAGAGTCAAGTGAACACAATTAATCAATCCGACGATACAAAATCGTGTGTAACATATCCCTGCACACCCTCGCAACCACCCCATCGACCTGTCCTACGCGGAAGGGTGAAGCGATAAGCGATAGGCTATTTATCTTATTGATATACATAATTCTGTTTAATATACATGAACCAGTCTGTGTCCGGTAGCCAGTGCGTGATGCTGCATATCCTGCTGGTATAAATTTCGGAGGGTTATACATTTCGATTAAACTTTAAAATATGTATATTTTATTAAAACATCAACTTTTCTCTGATCACATAATAATAGATATATTATTATATGTAGTCCTAGATAAAGCTAAACTTTAAGCAGCACTTATTTAAACTGCTAATTGGAATCTGAGAACTGCGTAAACGGTTACGAGGCTTACGGAGCGATGAATATTTAATACATTATTAATCAGAAACGGAGGGGTTCCGATGAAAGCTAATCAATATTTACTACTACAAAATTTATTGGCGAATGCGGAAATAAAACTTTTGCAATCTCGTTAAAGTCACTTAAATCACTGGTTCCTGCGTAGCGCGATGGTAAGAAATCAGATGAGAGGTTTCGACGACCGTCGAAGAGGCCTACTCGTATGTCCGGCACTGAACTAGTGTTGGCTGACGATGATATGTATATACTCATAGATAAATTTATTTATTTATTCCAAGAAATGTCACTCTGCAATTAATACGCCGCGAATAGATTCGAAAAGTGCGGAATTAGATATTTCAAAAAATCAAAAGTCGTTCAAGCTGTACATTAACACTCAATTTCAATAAACCTTTATTTATTTTTGATACGTATTAAACAATAATGCGAATAAAACACACGATATCTTATAAAACACGCAAACAACTCGACTATGAGCGTTCAATGCAAGCTGCGGACGGGAGCCGGCGACTGCGGAAATCGAACTTTTGTGACACTCTTATAGCTCTTTCAGCTTTGTCCTTTAATGCTGGCCGGCGATGCAACGTTGACCGAGCGATTTACTATGCTGTTGTGTATTTATCAGTCCGTTTATTTATCTATTCCGCTAACTTTTAAAATCACTTGGCTTTGAGGCTTTTTGTACGCTACTTAGTATTTTATAAAGTAGGTTTATGGTGTTATCGAAGAACCGTATAAACAAAATTCACGTTTGCGACTACGTTCAACTATTTCGAGACAATTTGTTTATTGAATGCAGAAACTATGTTTGTAAATACTAATTACACCATCTAACATGCTTATCATAAATCTGTGAGATACAGCTTTCTTCTTAGAATGAAAAGAGTTAAGACCACACTCTACCAAGATGGTAAGACAGGCTTTACAGAGTTCTTATACTGCACATAACATGCAGAGAATTCTTTAGTATGTTTTTCTTTAGAGTATTTAATAACGACAGTTATTTGACCTTATCACTCCTTGAATTCTCTTCACAAATTAACATGCCAGACCCCAAAGCGGGATGTGATTCCTAATTCTTTAGGCTATTAATGTTTCTGTGCTTAATACACTCTACAAAATATTTACATTCAAAACGTCTTAGCATCTATTACACTCGAGATTACTTGTAGTGCGTTCACTCATTCGTATGATATAAACCGGAACTCGGCAAGTGCGGAAACGAAACTTTCCAGAACTTAGTCTTCGTATTTATTACGTGAGAAGTTGTTTGTGGAAAAGTTCTATATATATTATTCTTGTTAATATAAGTAAATAAAAAGTAACCTATGTACAATAATTCGTTTTTAAGTTTTGCCTACGTATTTACTAAATCATTGAATAAATAAATAATCTTGTTATTGGGTAAGTACCTTAGCAAGGCCGATACCGTTTTGAAGGGCTAGTTCTGATAAGAGGAAAAACCACATGACATGCAGCCTTAAATCAATCGTATACCACGTGTCACAAACAGAGCTGCATGAAAAGAGCTATCGAGGCTACAACCCGATTATAACATAAGATCTTATCCAGGCCGTCCCCCATTATGTAACGGCGATGTTTTATAGCGCGGGGTCGTCGCCGCGTTATTTCTAGTCCATTGCTCGCCAAGTCAACTGGCTGATGTGTGTAGTGACAGCAAAAGCGTCACTGGACTCGTTGTACAGCGGGAAGTACCCCAGAGGGGCGTCGACGACGTCGCTTCAAATTCAATCTATTCCCGAACGCGTTAAAGCTCACTTTGCCGTGATGAGCTCAGTGCATAAAGATCCGATGCATGATAGCGTTCACACTAATAAGGGTTTGTTGGCACTGGCTTTTTACCCCTATTTGTTGATTTTTTATGGCACTACGGTTCGATAGTTTGCAAGTATTATCATATCGAGCTTTAAATATTTTTAATGGAGTAGCAGAGATCAGGGTATTCGACCTAATTAGGGCTGTTGAAAAATTTTGTCGGATTATACATATGTAACCTACTGTCATCTTCCGGATTATCATACATTTTAAGGTTAAGGGATAGAAAGTGTATATTGTTTTTTGTTTAGAATAATACATAATAAGCTTCGCGCAGATATGAGTCAATTTCCAACATTATACCACATACTTGATCCCCTAAAAAGAAAAGATGTAGTAATAATAGAACTGGTAACAATCTACACATATTTTGCCCATAAGAAATGCAAAAACAAATAAAAACACAATTGCAACAAAATGCACATAAGTCAATTCACAGAAAAACAAAGAAATTCATGATAACGAATAATTTTAATCAACTAAGCCACGCCCTTCTTATCTCAAATTAAACTGAGCCTGTGCTACTTTTAACACAGAATCTATAAATTCGGACTACTTACATACATAATTTTACAACCACTCGAAATGTTTGTCCCGTGTCCTAATTGAGCTTACTATATCCGGCTCGGTGGAGACTAAACGCTACAGTGCGCCAGAAGACCAATAAAATATTTTGAATTTAACCACTTGTACCAATAGTAGGGGATATTCCTAAAGCCGGCGAAAGTCGAGCTCCTCCAGAGTTCCGCTCGAGCCGGCTGCGCGTTGTAATTGTTCTCTTTATTGCCTATTTGCCCTTTGCCGGGTCATCGTCCATGGGAACTTCGGACTGGGACAATGGCAATCTACATTTTATATACACTATTGTTCCACAACCTTATTCATAAACGTTCAATAACAGCGCTTTAGCCGTTCTGTTTTGTTTCGCCGGCGGTGTGCGTGCCCCAAGTCTGTGAGAGAGAGACAAAATGTCCAATATAGAACAACTGCCGTTGAGGGTTTTAATAACTTGACTGGTGATAATTTTGCGCAGATATTATCGTATATTACAATTGTAATACAATTCGAGTTCAAACAAATGAGTCTATAAGGAATACGCGATTACCGCCCCTCCCTTCCTTCCCTCCATAAGTTTATAGCAGGGAATTCTGGCCTAAAGTTAGTGCAACATCAAAAGCTGTCCTTAATAGACTTTAACTGGTTTCTTGATGTAGTAGTTAGAGGCCCCGACTTCTAAGCTAGAGGTTGAGGATTCGATTCCTATTCAGAGCAATCATTTATGTGATGACCACATTTGTTTACTATGGGTGTACCAAAATATCTAGGTATATTATTAGTATACATGGTATGTACATAACACAGGCGTTTAAATGCCTAATTTGGAATGAAATCCCCGTGTTTGGAATTGTCCCAGATATAAAAAAAATCTCCTAAATGGAATTATTTTTATCAAAGTACACTGAATAGATCTTAAAAAAAAAAGCGGATGAAATAACTCTTTTGAATTGCTAAAATTCTACGAAAACAGTTTTTACTTCCTCTTCTCTCTGAAAACATTCGTTTGAAATTCTGTAAACGTGTCATAAAAATATTAATAAATTACCGTCATTATTAAGTTTTATTTCAAAAAATTATTCCATCAAGTCAAAGGCAATATTATAAATGAAATTTCCTAGTAAGCTTTGCAATTAACTTTTTCATTTTCCTGTGATCTTCTGTAACGGATATACGAGTATAAGTCATCTTTCCGTTCAATGTTTGACCTCGAGAGTTTTATGGAGGCTTTTACGGCTAATAAATGGTTTTTAATTTAAAAATTTTAAAGCTGTCTCCCATACACGGGGATACTATCTGCCCGGGAGCGTAATAGAAAAATTATCGACTTTGAAATGAAAATAGCCATTGTGACGGGTTTTGTTCAAAATGACATATTGTAGCTCCACTCCGGTGAAAGGAATTTGACATTTTAAGGTTTCTTACTCTTTTCTTAGAAGCGTGTCTGGATATGAGACTTAAGGTGCCGACTTTAAAATAGCAATATTTTCTTTTTCCGTTAAAGCCAACGATGTATTTTCGCACTGATAGATACATGCCAGAGATTTGAACCCAAAACTTCGGCAATGGACAAAAATCGGCAGCTAAAAAAGTGTTTAAAAGTCAGTTTTGAATGTTTGTATAAATGTTATAGAATATTATATAAACACAATCATGCTTACTTAAAATTACATTTCGAAATGTTATGCTTAGTAATAATATAATCATTACAGACGTAATTACGGAAGTGAATTTTACAAAATATTTTCCTTACGAAATGTGTCGTGAACAAACAGATTTCCTCAGATGATTTCAGTCGCCTTTTATATTACACCGATAGACAGTTAATTAAAAAGCTTGGAGAGCTTTTTCCTACGGCTTATGTTACCTATAGTCAAACACCTGTCCATACAGGACGCGTGATGATAACATAAGCAATGGCATGTATGTATATGATTTTAAATTTGAATTCGAATTCGAGAAAATTCGACACATCTGAAACAAGTTCGCACGGCTACATTCAGTGACGTGAAATATTCGAAAATTTTGAGCCAAACTATTTTATTTTTCAGTTCAAAAACTATTCCAGTAACGAGGTTACTACTAGGGATGCATAAAACTGTGTAACGAAAAATCGAATTGGGGCAAGCGAGCCCGCGGCATTAAGGTAGCGATACCCCTGGAGAACAACCCGTAAGGCTTGCGAGGTCGTTCTAGTAATAAAATTAACTACATCGTTCTCCTCTTCCATACAATATATGTAACCGTGAGGTTGGACGACATACATATTGCGATACGAGTATTTGCGTCATACAAAACTTAATCGATTGATGTTGATAAAAGTACCTCTCTCTTCACCGACATTTCATTAATGTGCTAGTGAAGGATCGAAAGAAGAATCATGAACGGAATAATAGATTTGTTTTTTTATAAAGTCACAGCCTATTTATATATTTATATGAACATGCTTGTTTTAATGTTTAGAAGTCCATTCTCAGGTCCTGTAATAGAATTTTCTTCAGCAATTATTATTAAATGTTTTTTTCTCACTTCCGATTTCAACGATGAATAAATAAACAAAACTAACGAAGTACATATTATACGAGCTGTCACTTTAAAACATGACAAATGAATGTGCAGAACTTTTCAAATTCTGTTTTTATTTGATACAGAACACAATAGAATCTAAAATTTAATCTCAATTCAATGTACATTGCAGACGCCCTCAGACTGCAGCTAAGGAAAATGCTATCAAGACGCTAGAAAAGTGCTTTTTCAACATTGCTCATTCACCAGCGTGCTTTGTATTGCTTCTCTAAAACGCTTAGTGAAAGTATGATCTCGGCAGATTCTTGAATCGTAGGAAATGTAATATTAAAAGTTGAATTTCATAAAAATAGTCAGATAAGCGGATTTTTTAAGGTTATATTGCTGATGGCTGTAGATTGAGTAAATCGTACATTACTGAACAACGAACGCTGTAACAATAACGCATGTGTCACCAGCTGACCCATTCCGTCAGACATTTTCTAAGTTAACAATAATTTTCTAAGTAGCTAATAAGTAGTAATTATCGGACTTCAGAAATGATCGTGCCATATAAAGCATAGATGGAAATACTTCAGCACGAGCCTACCGCAGCCATGTTGCTGAATTCTGTATATTGGTTTCTATCAGCAGAGGCAATTAAGCTATAAGCGCAAAATATAAGTACATACATATATAGAAAATATGAGATGTGCATGAAATTTCATATATATCTTTTGTTTATTCCTATTCCAGTTATTATTTTTTCATTTTCATCTTTCTCAATTATATGTTATCCATACGAATAGGCACCCACTGTGAAAGTGTTTGCACATTCATAAAAATCGTGTTATTGCATCAAACACGAGTATAGCTAATCTTTAGCTGAAACAAACAAAAAATTCATAAATATATCGATATATCCGCGGCCATTTTCCATCTTCCAGTCACAGAGCCCCAAGCCTCGTCGCGCTGCAATCAGCAATCATTTCAGCGCTTCGTTCCAAGGCCCGCCGCGCACCCGCTCGCTCGACTGTGCCTTTGCAAACATTTAAATCTTCATTAAGTGTTTGCTTAGCTCATAAAATTTTCTTGTTTGAACATGTTATTTTATGAAATACATTGAAGTACACACTGCTGTAACGATTCTTGGATTTACGCTGATTAGAATATAAAATTACAGTTTCGAAATATGTATTACATAGAAGACTGATAGAAATTGTGTCTTCTTCCTTTTAGCGTTGGTTTTTGTTATCATTATTTACCAATGTTTCATGAGAATACTTGAGACAATTTCGCTTACAGCCATCTGATTCAAAATTTGGCAATTAAATGCCTGTGGTATATATGCTTAGTCCTTTAGAGACCTGACGTGAAATTACAATAACAACAAAAAACTTTCAGTTTCATGCGTAACAATAAATTTACTTGTCAATAAGCGATCTTATAAATGTATTGTGCTTAAAAGTTATCTTAACTCTACAGAAACGTAAAGTAAAATAAAACAAACATTAAATTGGAATGCTTTATATTCTGATATAGACTACAAAGTTAGCAGAACGGAATAAAATCGAACACTACCAGTTTAGCTATTTACGCTAAGCTGTTCGCTTAATCACAACCTATTAATACATCTGGAGAAACTTGGTATAATCTCAGAGTGGAGTCTCGAGAGACAAATAGCCGCGACTAGTCGATGATGGATTCCAATGAATAGATTATATTGCGACTAATTGATGTACCGGGCACCTGGGGGTGGTAATAGGCAATTGTTGCCTCCATCCTCTCTCTTAGTCGAGCACATCTGAAGTATTAAGGATAATTTTAAAGTAATGTTTAAATTTTTTTATAAAATTACACTGCGTTCCTTTAAAGATATTGTGCTAAAAATAATTATTAACTCATCATATACTAAACATTAGTATAAAAAAAATTTTTGAAAATCAATTATCATAGGGAATTTAAATTCGAATTCAAACTAATATCGAAAATACATATTTACTGCCTTTTAAATTATAGTAATTGTAAAAAACATTTTCGTGGTATAAAAACTATAAGTATTCATATTTCTGCCTTAAATTAAATTAAGGGGTTAGGAAATTTTTTCTAGGTTAAGAGCGCACGAATCGGCGACCACCAAGTAGGAATGTATTTTTTTTATATAAACTTAACCTAGCAAACAGACAGACAGACCACGTAAGGGTCCAGTCACCGTCGCTTATGATCATTTGCAACACCAGAGGCGTCAACGAACGCCTTACTGATTTTGAAGTGGAGATCTTTTGTGCCTTTCTTGAAGACTTAATGACGTATAAAGCAATTTGAATTCAACTGCGAATTCACCTGATTGAAAGCGATAATGCCTATTCACATCTGCGTACAACAACAGTATAAACCATTAGCGATATTAAATGGGACTGCTTGTATCAATATTATTGTATTAGTCACAGATAATTCGAACTGCACCATCTATAATGTCCGAGCACTCAAATTACAATCAACCGTAATTAATTGAGACGGGATTATGCCATCAATCATTGTACTCACGTGTTTCGGATAGCATAGCGTGTGGATGGCGCACAAGACATGAATCTGGAACAAAGTAAATCCCTTATTTTACATACATAGATATAATCACACAAAGGCACCGTTAACTTTCGTGAGACATTTCCTCTGTTGGGCGTAAGTGGTCAATGTACATTACATGGGTAGAAATAGACAAGAAAAACAAATTTCAAACCACTTGGCGGAATTTCAAAGCACTAGGCTATCACTACATGTCATTCCATCGCAGCGCTCGGGAATGTCTTAACTAAAGAACTGAATGTTTAAAATACTGTCCAGTTTCCAGTTACATTCCTAACAACTAGCCAAACGTTCACGCTATGCCGACGAGGCGTGGAATGTTTCCCACACCTCGCACTGGATTACCATGATGTAACAATTTATGTACATTGCATGTTCGCTGTGGGGCTTACGAATCCGATGTACGATAAAAATAACAATGTTACTTTTATCGTACATCGGATAATGTACGTTCATTTAATTATAACACGTAAGCAGTGATAGCTTTCTCACTATGAGAGGAGACTCATGTAGAATACTGCTTTTAATTGTCTATAAAATATAACATAATATCAATTGTAGCCTAAGTTATTTCTTATAACATTAGCAACTGACTCGCGAAAGTCCCGTCAAAACAGGTTCAACCGTTTCGGAGATTAGCCGCAACGAACAAGGAGACAGACAAAAAGATATGTAGAAAAAAACTGTTACCTTAACATTACAATTAAACACATAAATTTTCTTATATTAGGCTAGGTTGAATAGAAACAATTTGAATTTGAAATTACTAATAAATCTATAACAGAATGACAACTGGTACGCAATATTGCAACAATGCATGAAATAACCTCTCAAATGAAATTAACATTGAGTGGTAGTAATATAACTAATTTCAATATTCGGCATATTCCAACATGTATATGGCTGCTTGTTCCACGTTAGGCGAGCAAGCGATAAAATAGAAACGATTATCTGCAATTACTTAAACAAAAAAGCTATGTTATCTTTTACAGGCTGTTGTATATTATCAATACACAGTTACTACCCAATTATTCGTACACCCAAAAAACTAAATATTTTTAACTCGGACTTTATTTTCCACTTTTAAAGTTAAATTAAAAACACAAATTTAATCATAATACTATACGTTTTCATCAGAACTCTGACAATCTCGAAACTAGATGTAATTAGAAATAGTTCCAGTGGTTGAAACAAATTGAAAATTTATTAAATTATAACGAGGCATTGAATTTTGACATCTGTAGCAATGGTTTTGACAGGTGAATAACTGGCCCATTATTAGATTTGTAGCATTATTTAAAAACTCCTTATTGATTTCACACAATATTCCGATCTACTACTGCAACTATTTCAGGCTGCAATCCTTTTTAACGCCCACTATTGGGCACTAGTCTGAAACACTGCGGGAAACCGGGAGCATACTCCACCATGTGAATGACCAATAATTCAGTCAAAAACTTTTAAAACCCCTTTTAAGGCTTCCGACAGACTTGAAAGATTGCTACACGACGACAATAATTGGCACCCACTGTTTAGCTTGCCCTCGGAATCATGAAAAACGTCATGAAATTTTCATAATGTATGTATATGCACCTTATGTAACTTCTACAATCTATCGCTTGTTACTCGTTACTCGTTAGTCGCCGTTCTTGCAACCCGTGCTAGTTGTCCATCGTGTTTCAACTGTAGACTATTGATAGCGCTGCTACAATACATTATTGGAGTTGATGTTAACTGTGCTATATTAATGTACGAATATGCTGTAATTGCACCGCTCCAGGTATTAAACTTAACAGGAATTCGATTTATTGCATCACTCTAATTAAAATGGATTGGTGTTATTATGGTGTTCGGTGGCTTTTCGAGGTTCTAGGAAAATTGAATATGCGAGTACACCAAACTGCAATTACTTTGTCGAGCTTTTGTTGTCTTTCCGAGTGTCTGACCTATTTGATACCTACCTGGCGTGATGGTATAATAATAATAATAACAGTAATTGTATGTACTCTTTGGGCAGAAATTTAATTTCCTAGGATACTTTTATTAAGACACTAATCCACGCGGACGAAGTCGCGGGCAAAAGCTAGTATAGCCTAT